>CAUYQV010033360.1:0-21624 GCA_963574575.1 Galagoides demidoff | reverse complement strand
ACCAATTATTGATAGTTAAAGTTTCTCAAAAAACATGTTTATATTTCTCTTTCTGTAAGTGTTATTGCTTCAATACATTTATACCCTGAATTTTTATTTTATTACCACATTTGGACTGGCGCATCTCCACTTAAGTAATTCTTTCCAAATTATTCACAGAATGTCAACACTTTTGAGATAAGTATAGTGATCTTAAATGTATTAAAATTAGCAGGACATTCTCTACCATAAAGCAGACAAAGTAATCTTTCCTTTTACTGCCCTGCCACTTCAAGTCTTTTACTAATTTAAAAAGGTAAAAATCTAACTGATGTGAATTTCATATCATTTTACTTATTGTAAAGAGTTTCCTGAAAGTTAAAATAGACTATTGGCAGTCCGAATAATTAACTAATTATTTAATCCAATCTTTAAGAGATAAACTTGATTTTTCTCTTGAAAAACACTCCTAGGAAAAATAGCCAATACAATTAGTCTGAATTAAAAATAAATTATTTAAATGTTTAAAGATTATATCACTTAAATCAGTGGCTTGAGCTCAGATTCATAGGTTAGTATTTGATCCCAGGTTTTGGGGGGTTTTTTTTGATCCCAGGTTTTTATTATACAATTTAGGGCAAAAAGATTCTCTTACTCTAAAAGATACCCAAAAAAACATTATCCTGATGAAAGCTGCACATGACATTTTTAGTATTCAGTGTTTACTGATTCGTGTTTGTTTCCGAGAAGTCATGTAAATTAAGACTCACTTTGTTCTGCATAGTCATGAAATAGTCCAGACTTAACCACCCTTGGATTTAAGCATTCGAACAGCAGTCTAAACCATTGGCCACTCCTGCTTAAAATGGCTGTAGGCCGTGACAAAGTCATGAATATATGCCATTTCCGCTTTGATTCTCTTGGAAACTTAGGTCATACCACAAAAGAGTTTATCACATTAAGTTGTTCTACCTTCTTTCTTTTGCAGGCCACCTTTTTAGTGTGGTCATCCAGTCCCCATAGATGCTCTGTTGATTGCTAAACAACTAATCAATTTAGGCAGCCAACTAAATCTATCCGATGACCTCTTTGTGACAAAGCACTATTCTGACATTAATATAGTCTTTGTATACCATATTATGCTTGTCAAAGCTATTTCACATTTTTTTAAGACTCTCAGAATGAGCCAGTCAGGGAGGATAAAACCCCATTTGACAGATGCTATTTGACGGAGGAGAAGCCCGGAGTCCCAGAGGTCCCAAGTCAACCTCCCATCACTGAGTCCAAGGGCAAACAGCAAGCTAGTGTGCTTCAGGAACTGCGTGCAAGGATTGCGACACCTCGTCGGGATGTCACAATTGGCTCTTTTGATAAGCCAATCGCTGAAATGAGTTGCACAGTTTAATATGATATTTTGAAAAGCCCTGTTTGGATAAAAAATTATCTTAACGTATCTATAAACATCAGTGGTAGTAGGTAAGGCGCTCAGAGTCAGAGCCTGGGATTCAGAGCTGGCTATGATCATTGTTGATAAGAAGCCCTGGTGAAGATGCTGACACAGGAGTAGTGTCCTGGACTTCAGCAATGACTTTCCAGTTTTGCTTTGCTGCTATTTAATGTTCAGGGAAGAAGAAAGGAATTCACTTCTATATCTACTTATTTTTAAAACCTGAAACTATACAGACCTTGTATCTATATGTACATTTATCTACTGTATAAATTTCTCAACCATTATCTTTAAATAAAAACACTTTACCTTTCGATTGTGACGTGATAATAATTATTTCAACTTTCTCAAGAGCTCCTTCCACTTTTTTTCAGTGCAACATAAATAACTCATGTTTTTCTATCATTTATGAGGGGCAATAAAAATATTATTGCTTGGATGAAAATAGTGTAAGAGATCACGATGCTATTATTTATTAAAATAAAGTTTATTCTATCCCTGGTTGGAATTTGCAACTATCACTTTTGGGAAGCGTTCATACCACTCTTCTTAATATACATTAGCCACTTGGGCTACCCCAACAGTTGAGAGTTTATAGCAACTGTAAATCTATTAAGCCATAATTTGCACATAATAAAATGAAACAGCAAGTAGTTAAATGAAAAGCTCAATTCTGAGCTGCCAAACATTTTCCAAGAAAAGTCATTGAAACAGCTTCTGCTACTGCTGCCTGCCTTTGAGAAATTCAATCACGCTGATTGAGGAAACCTGGAGAGAGCTGGCTGTTCCTTCCTCCAGTTCATAATTGCCCTCTAGACCATTTAATCATCTGTAGATGAAACAAAGCTGGTGCTGTGGAGGGCCGGAAGCAAAGGCATGTGCTTATCAATTGCTTCCTACCCACCCAGCAGACCCAGCACCCATCCCCAGCCGTCCTGCGGGGAAGCTGCAGGCAGACTGGATCTTCCGGTTGTCAGTACGCTGGCCTTCCTGAATGCTTTATTTTATTACAGTAAAGCACACAGCAGCCAAGTTTTTAAGGGCTAAGTTCAGAGCAGAGAATGAAGTCTTTCTGCTTGCTGGAGAATGCAGATGGACATAGATATCCCAGCAAGACAAGAACGTGCTGGGTACTGATTTGACAAGAAGAAATTAAAGAAAGTCTGGCATTGACTAAGTCAAATGGATGGTTGTCTTCCTCTGAATAATGGTGTACAAATAAATTTCAATATAAGCATGACAAATATCTACACTAGACAATTATCTATAACATAAACAAACAGCTGATTGTTTATTATAGAGATACTATTTAGGACATAGCATGCATATTTTTGCAAATCACCATTAAAGTTGAGTTTTCTGTTAGCAGCTTCACGTTGGTGGATGACCCTGGCCTAGCACACAAAAGAGCCGGTCAAAAAACACATGCCCAGTTTTATTAAGTAAGAAAGAGAAGACAGGCTGGTGATGGAGACATTGAGAACCAGAAAACCCGATATATCATCCTAATTAACTTGGAATATTAGCCTTTTACAGACGCATGAAATACGTTTCTTACTGAGGGTAGACAATATGCCCAACATCATTTAAGCCCCATAGGTAACTCTGAAGCTGTCCTAACGATGGCACTTAATTTTAAGAATGAATTTGGGTAAATGCTATGTTTACAAAGGAATTCCGTGAAGTGTAATTCTGTTGTTGGGAGCTGTTCATTTGGTTATTATAAAACAGTCTTCTGTTTGTGTGTGGTGTGTGTTTTTAAGCGGTTCTTGTCAGTGGGAAATTTTTAAGGAATTTTAATTCTAAAAAAAAAACACTTCTGGCTAATGTATGCCAATTAAGTTCTATTCACTGAAATCAACAGTTTTCTGTTACCTGTTCCTTCAGGTAGAACAGAGTCTGATAGCCCTGCCCTTTCCCAGGCTCTGTGCAGGGACCTTTGCTGCCTGCAAACAGTAGAGACACCTGTTTTCTGGGCAGGGAAGGCCAGCATCTGAAATCTTAGGAATGGGGCTGCTATTAAAAAGGGGGTGCTTGATAAGGTAGCCACTGTGATAGGCAGCGGAAATTTGATAATGAAAGGAGATGCCTAATAGATTAATCTGGTGTGATTTGCCAAAACACAGGGTTTTCTGGAAGATTATCCACACTCGCAATAGGAAGCTCTTTGTTTTGTGAAAAGTCCCCACTTATCATTGTGTTCTTTATCTCAATAAGAAACATAATGGTTTACTTGTTTACATGCATGGCAGATATATTCAGAGCTGGGCTGTCGGGCTGTGAACTCTCTTTCATTTGAAATGTTTCCAGCATGCAGGTTATTAGCTAAAGGGGAACAAGCAGTTGGACACGTATAAAATTTAAATCTGCCTTGCTTAGATTGGCAGAAATGACTGTTATTTCATCCACTGGGAAAAGGTTTTATTTCCTGCTCAAATACTTTCGGAGGAAAATCACAAGCTCATTTGTAGCCATCATATATCTGTGTATGTGTATATGTATTTAGGGCTAAGTAGTATGTCTATAAAAATGGACTTGTTGCTCTCAACTGGTTATTTTCCATTGATTTAAATTATTTCACTAGCTCGCCAGGCTTCTGTTTTGTTCAACTTACTATAAAGTGTGGCTGATGCCTTTACATTATTTACATTGACCACACGGTCAACTCTAGCCCTTGATGCATCTTGAATAGTACTGCTTTGATTTTTGGAATTGATTTTTAAATATCTCACACATCCGGCAGGACAGGACTACCAGAACACAGTCCTCCTGCTCTGAAAATAAACAAGAAGTATCCCCATGGTTGAATACAACTTGATTAAAGTGCTCTCTCCTCTTTTTCTAAAGTAATCCTTTCTATGGACAGACCTCTTTTTTGTTCCTATGTAAAATAAGGCTTGCCAGAGGAAATACATATCTGTGCAATGTTGTTGCAGATACAGAATTCTGTATGCTGTGTTCTTATTGTCTCCTTGCTGGGGTTCAAATGATGTGTCTTTGACCTGTCCTAAGAATAACCCTTATTAGCTGATTATAACATACTAGGCATTGTATAGGGATTTTTTTAGACCCTTTTTCATGTACTCCTTGCAACAACCCCTGATCTCACAACAATTACCCTTTACAGGTGGGGAAAATGGATATGATTGCCTAGGGCTGCACATCTAACAGCGACAAAACTAGGGTTTGAACAGAGGAGCCTAATGCCCAGAGTGTGTGTTCCTCACAGTTCCATTTCATTGCCTCTTAGGTGGCCTGGACTTCCCTGGGTATTTCAACATTCCTCAAAGTAGGTAGGGGTGGATTCTTTTTATGGAAGTAGGTAAGGAAGGAATTATTCCTAATAGGAGGTTAGGGACGCATGCAGAATACACTATCCACTCATCTTTTCTCTCTGTCGCTGCTGCTGGTGGAGACGTTAGCCCACTGAATGACCTTTGCCAGTGAGTGTCATTACATCACATGTGCAACCAGGAGAGACAGGAAGATAGAGACAATTATAAAGGGAAAATGGGGTGGAAATCTGATAAACCCATCAAAAGGGAATAGATCTTAAAAGAATTGTCTATCTAGACCGACTGACATCTACAAACAAGTTCCTGGTTTATGCAGCCGAAATGGATCCAGTGTTGGGGAAGTGACCACCAGGCAACACATGGCCCCGTGTGAAAAATGGTGTTGAGCCTTTTCAAACAGGTTTTAGAAGTTGAAAGCACTGGAAGTATTTTCATTTATAGTTTTTGTTTCATATTTTACTATTGGCTGAGGCACAGATGGCTTTTCTTTCCTTTCCAGAGTTCTAGTGGATCCAAGTTATAGCTATTCTAGATGAAAAATAACTTTTCACTCGGTGATAAATCTGTATCACCTAAGTTGAAGTTACAGTTGCATGTTCTAAGTTGAGCTTGTGACTTCAAGTTTCTCATATGTCTGTTTCCTAAGATGTTTCCTGATTACAATGTCTGCTTCAGGGAAGGGTGATTCTATGTTCTCACTTGGGCATTTGCGTTCATTTTACATATACTATGTGTACGAAGTTCTTCTAATCCAGTCATTTTGGTCGATTGGAGAACGGTAACTGTCAGTCATTCTAACATCTACAGCAGTACATATTTTCAATCAGTTTATTTTTTTAAGGAGTACACCTCCTCCCAGTTATGTTTCTCAATGGAAATGTATGGTTGCGTGACCAGACCTAAAAACCATGGTATTTCCTTTTCATAGATGTTAAAACACCATGAATAAGCAGGATTCCTTACCATCAAGCACCTTCATGGTTACTTAAATCCCTGTACAGAGACACATAGAAGACCCTGTGTCTCTGTGGTGTAGTAATGAAGTCCCAGGATAAACACAGGGGAAAAAAATCACTGTTGATCTTGGAATGCTTTCACTAGAAACTGACTACTCCAAATAACTTATTTTTTTCTTGACTATAATTATTCATTTCAACTAAAATTATTTTGTTTGAAGAAGTAAAAATGGTCATCTTCCCTCCAAAATATTTTAACAATGAAGAGCCCAACATGAAAAAAATATGGACATAACCAGTCACATCGAATTCTGCAGGTCATTTATTGAAAGCTTTATATCATATTTAAGTCTCCATTTTATAAACCTTTTTAGGCCACATGTCCCTTATAGGGCTATTTTTATGCCTTGAAGCTTCAGATAATTCTGCCTAGGGCAGTAACTTATGCACAATAGAAGAATTTTTTTCTTCCCTTTTTTTTATTTGTGAATAAATGCTTTTTTCCCCCTCAGTATAAATATACATTCTCTTCTCTGATGCAAAAAATCAGAATCTGATTGTACTACATAAGTATCCCTAAAGTTTGCTTGGGAAAACATACATCTACATACAAAATATTTCTCAAATCTATCCCCTGGCCTGTATCTCTCTTTTACTGCCATCCTTGTCTAATCCACCATTATCTTTCACTAGGGCGACAGAAGCATCCTACATAGTCCACCACAGCTGGCTTCCTTCAATGTGTTCTTCCCCCCTGCCACTAGAGGAAGTATTCTAAAAGTGTAAACCTGACCATCACACTTGGTTAGTCTCCTTGAAAGTCTCCAGTTGCTCCTAGGGTGACGCCAAATCCCTTAAACATGGTAGAACTCCTCCACACCCCTTGGCCCACCTACTCTTCTAAACTCTAGGGCCTACTTTCCAACATTGCTATGTTCACAGAATTTGCACATACTGTTCCCTCACCTTGGAATGTTCTTCCTTCCTCTCTTTGCCATCCTCAGTGAAGATTCCCTTCACCTCCCTGACACAGTTAAATTTTCTTATGGGGTCTCACAACCTTAGAAATCCCTCTTCTGTAGGACCTACTGGTAACAATTTCACATTAATTTGTGTGTGGAGGTAAACTCCAAAAGATGATATTAGGCATATGTCAGCTTTTGCTCCCTGTTATGTTCACACAGCACGCACTCAGTAAATATTGTTGAATGCATTAATTAACAGATTTCAAAAATGCAAAGCTATATTTTGCTAATATATTTGAGGTAAGTCTCAAATGCAGTAAGCAACCTAAGCTGATGACTTTTTCGGTACCAAGAATGACAGATCAGGTCACTTCTCACAAGTAGTGTTATCAGAGGCACAGTCAACAGAAGGTGCAGCAAAGTACAGTAAATACCCCTGTTGTGTGCCAGTCTAAAGATGCCCATTAATAATAGTTGAGTCAGGCAGTTTCCTTGGCCCATCTCAGGGATGCATCCCATTGGTCCCAGTGCACAGGCCCCCCACCCCCTCCCGGGGCATATACTCTACACATTCCAAATAAGTGAACACTGGATTTGTGTTTACAGGCAAGTGAATATAAGACACTCTTTATGGCTGGGCATAGTGGCTCACACCTGTTGTCCCAGCGCTGTGGGAGGCTGAGGCGGGTAGATCGCCTGAGCTCAGCTGAGTTCGAGATGAGCTGAAGACCAGCCTGAGGCACAGTGAGCCAGAGTGAGACCCTGTCTCTACAACAACAACAAGAAGACAGCCAGACTTTGTGATCCCAGCTACATGGGGTGCAAAAGAACACTACAGGAGGAAGAAGTAAAAAAAAAAAAAGACACTCTTTATGAGATCATGCCCTCTTTTATTAATTCAACAAATAGGCTCTGTGCACACTGTGTTGTGTACCTTGAGAGGAATATAAATCCTAGGAATTGTAAATGTTAGCAGAAAAAAAAAACTTTATTGATAGTTTCAGTGAAGGCAAGGGAACAGTTCCTTGCTCCAACAACTCATCCAAGCTGTTCAGTTGAGATAGGCCACTGGGAATGCTGGGAATGCTGTCAGCTGAGATGATGAAACCTAGATGCCAGCTGGGGACATAAGATTCTTCACCTAATGATGCCAAGAAACACGATAAAACAAAACCCAATGGACAAATCTTCTTCCCAACCTTTCCAAGAGGTGGCCTGTTGTCAGAACAACTTGTCAAGACTCAAGGCAGACTTCTGCTTCACTAATCTGTGATGTCCCTGGCCTTGTGCTGAGGGTCCATGATTATTACCAAGAGGAATAAGGTCACAATTCCTGTCCTCAAGTTCCTTCCTACTGATTGAGAAGTTCTAGAGAACACGGAGATGAAAGACATTTCTTACACCAAGGGTTGGAGAACTGAAAGAATTCTTGACAGCAGAAATTATACCTGAGCCAAACCTCTACGGGAAAGTCAGGCTCTCCAGGAAAAGTCAGAAATGAAGAACATTTCCAGAAGAGAAAAGAACTTGACCTGGAAGAGAAAGGTGTGGGATCGCAGGCAAATCCAGAGCACTGCTCCCTGTACACTGATTTATTTTTCTCTTGCTACATAGTGGCATTTTTAAATGACACAACATAGGACCACCAGTGATTCCCCAGTTTTGCAATTTCTGGTCACAGAAGATGGTCCTGCCTGTATCTCTGACCTTCTAATATCTAATCAGTCAACCCAGGGAACAGACTTGAACTACAGCTAGTGAGTGGCCCATCTCAACTGAGCAGCAATGTGGGATCATACAAGGATATGGCAAACCCCTGTGATAACATCAGTGAAGGAGGAGAGCGCCTTGGAAAAGGTGTTCAAAGGAAACCTACCTGAAACGTTTTCCTTGAAGTCTAAGCAATTAATATTAGGTCCCACTGTATTTATGTTATTTCTTCAAGGTTACTTTAGTTCAGCCCATTAGCAACTTGGACAGGGCATTGTGATCCTAAGACACACACCCTAGTGAGACTGATCTGAAAAGAAATGGTTTCCTCGAGCACACAGAAGAAGCACATTAAAGGTGGCCTTGTTAAATAAAGCTTATAAATATAACTGATAGGACTCAGCCCAGGAGTTGAAAGTAGTATCTGTAGCAGGTCCAAGTATCGCAGCCTTGCAGCTTTTTGGACAGCTCCCTTGTTTGTAGACCTTTAGCTTGATCTGGAGCTTGGTGCCATGTTGACACCAGAATCTGTCTGCCAGGCTCCCAAAGGACTTGCTGGATATCTGGACGCAGTACAAGTTCTTGTGTGTTAGTGTAGTTAAGAAACTTTTCCATGTTTTTTTTTCCCCCCTTTTTGTAAACCCACTTATACAATGGCTGGGCTAAAGTGCTAGAGGAAACAGAGGCAGAGAAAAGAAGCTGACCAAACAGAAATCTTGAGTTTTCCATGGAAAATAACAAATCATCCCCATAAACTCAAAAGCTGACTCACATCTTCTTGACCTGATCAAAGATAACCAGAGGGAAGATGTTTGTTTTGGTAGGTTCTGAGCCATGATCCTAAAAACTCATCAGTAACTTGAACAAAGAATAGAGGAAAACCAGCTATTCCACTTATTTTTACTACAGGTACAGCAGGCGACAAGGATGGTTAGAAAACATGTAAACTACCAGGTATACATTAAATATTTTTTTACTCAAGAACAAATGAGCCTGATGAACCTAAACCAGAAATTTAGAAAATGTAGGCCAGACACAGAGCCCAAAGGAAACATCCGTCATTCTTTTCTTTCTCCTTCTGGGCAGGCACCTCTATCTTCATAATAATAGGTATGCAAATAAGAGAAGCCTATGTGTTTTCTTCACCTCAGCTCCCTGATCCATTTTTATTTTCCTAAAAAAACGTATTAAAGCAATTATTAATTGAGCTGCAATGAACAATCTGGTGCAAATATCTTTATTGCCAAATGATTTTTTGGTTCTTTGGATATACACCTAAATGGATGGAGCTGGAAAATATTCTTCTTAGTAAAGTATCTCAGGACTTGGGGAAAAAAATATCCAATGTACTCAGTACAAAGTACTGTGAAATCAATTCATAATCACTCACACTTACATATGAAAAATGAAACACAACTATATCCTAGGATGAAGAAAGGAAAAGGAGGGAGAGGGGAAAGGGGGGGTGGGTTGAGAGAGGGAGGGTTAGTAGGGAGACCACACCTTATAGAGCATATTATAAATACAAGTTGGATCTATCAGGTGTAGAACACAAATTTTTTAACGCTGTAATTGGGTAAATGAGGTGAAGGCTATGTTGATTAGTAGGATGTATGCACTCTAATTTGTACAAATAATCAACACATTGAATCCCATAATGGCATAAATGTATTCATGATCTATGTACAAATGACTTAATAAAAATATATATATATCAAAGCTTTGGAGGTAAATTAAAGCAAGAGGAAGGGCACAAATCTCATTTGTTAGGCTATATTTTGAAGACTTTGACCTATTTCTCTAAGTGGAGCTTTTCAAATATTCTTCCCCAGCAATTCCCCATGTAACCTCATTTGGAACCCCAAATACAAAACAGAGAATTGTGGAGCCACTACACAGAAATGAAGGAAGGATGCCCAGGATTTTTTGGGCTTGGCATCCCTTCTCCCTTAGGATCCCACAGAAAACCTTTGGAAAACCACTGACCTAAGTCACCCTTAAATTGAGTATGTGGACACAGTCATTCCTAGACCCTTGAGAGAAAGATTTGGGACACACTGTCCAGATGGTCTGCAAATCAAGACTGCCCTAATATCTTTGGTGTTTAGGTGGACATGTCACGCTCATGACGATAGAATTTGAAGCTAGAAGCCACAAATTGGAGACTTGGAAATGGGAAGGGGACCATCTGCAAAAGTAGGCTGGCCAATTTCCCATGTCTTGAAATTAGGCCAAATTTGCAGGTTAGCAATAATTGACTGTTCTTCTCACCCTTAGAAAGATAGGAAAAAACACGCTCCCGCACTGACCACTAGCACTATAATTAATGGCTACCCAGGAACATCAAATCCTTGTTCCAAAGACTGAAAAAAAAAGAGAGTAGAGGAATTGAGTGCCCCATTGTCATGGTGGCTTGGACAATTGAGTCCCAAGTGACTCAGATTTCAGAGTAGGCCTTTATTGAAGTCCCAATGTCAACAGTAATAGAGTTAGATGGAGAAGATGGAGCTCTAAACTAATGAGATTGGTAGGATTTGTGGATCAATTTGTTACCTGATGGCTTGTTACATATGGTCTCTAGGAACTTAAATCTGATCAATAAAAAATCTTATAAGAATAATTTCCTGCCTTTCCCAGAACACAGCAGTTCACTAGGTGAAAAAAATCCAAAATTTTAAATCCCAATCCAATTGCATTTTAAATTTAATTTAATTTAAATCCAAATCAGTATGTAATTTGCAAACCACTTTCACATTCCCCCTCCAACATGCTTGGAAAGTAGACAGCTGCTAGCTGCTGCAGCTCTGTTTGGGTGTATCCCATACTTAACATTCCTAACACAGAATTCCTTGTTCCTCCACCCAAGCACATCCCCTCTCTTCCTCATCTTCATATCCCCCCAATAACTTATGCTACATTTTATTAAGATTTATCCTTATTTGATTTCTTTCCTTAGTACCTACATTAATGGATCAGCAAATCTAATCAGTACTGGTTCCAATATACAATCTTAATCTGACAACTTCTTGGCACCTCAAAATACTAGTCTGAACCATCATCATCTTTTGCATCTTAGTTTCCCTGCTGCCTACTTTCCTTTCTCCAGGTAACAGAGTGCTCTTCTCAAAGTCTAAATCAGAAAGTATCATTTGCCTACATAATACTCTAAAATAGCCTATTTTACCAAGAAAAATGTTTCCAAACTGTTCACCATGCCCTAAAGTTCCTAATAATGTCACCAATCAGTATCTAAAATTCTTACCCTCCACCCCTTAACCCCATCTGCCTCTAGTCAAATTGGTCTCTTTTGTGTTCCTCCAACTTATTCCCATCCTGGCCTTGGGAGTACTGTTTCTTCTGCCTGGAAAACTCTTCCCGTGGGTCTTACACAGCTGTCCCCCTCTCATCATTTATATCTTAGGCCAAATGTCACTTTCTCAGATATTAAGTTCTTGACCATCCAAGCTGAAAAGGCCTTCCTCATACCACCCAGACCTGATCTGTATCATTGACATATTTTATTTATGACATTGATCACTTCTTAAAATTTTCCATATATTTTTATGTATGTATTTATGATAGCTTTTCCTATACAAGAATGCAAACATTATACAAACGGATTTTTGATCTACTTCCAGTATCTAGAACTGTGTCTTTGACATAGTAGATACTCAATAAATAAGTCAAATTAATTTTTTCCTTACCTATGGATCAGATATTGTTAAGCCCTTGCATACATGATAATATATAGCAATAACAACAATAGACCACACTGGTTTACAGTGGGTTCTAGCATAAGACTACTGGAGTCAAATTTGAACTCATCACTGGCTATGAAACTTTGGGAAGTGAGATTTAAGTTTCCTTTGCTGAAAAAATGAAAATAGATATAATATCCATCATGGATACACACAACACATTTAGAAAAATATCTGGCTCTTAATAAACAAATGATAAATACTAGCTATCACCACCTTGTCTCACTTTATCCTTACAACCACCCAATAATAGTTATTATCTGCATATTAAATCTGAGGGAAAAACCTTCAGCCAGATAAAATAATTTCACCAAGTCTAAGGGCTAGTAAGAGATACAGACAAAGATGAAATTTCCTCCAAGACCTCATTTGTAGTACTCCACATGCTACTTCACATTGTGAGCTATTTCCGGTATTTTCAATGGTTCCAGGTAATCAAGATTCTACTCCAGTTCTCATGTTCTTTGGCCCTTCAATAGTCCTATAATATTCTGTGGTGGACCACCCTTTCTGGATGGAATGTTCCCTCATCTTCATGGTTTCAGAAAGGGCAGACAGTAGGTAAAAATTGACTTGACTTGATGGGCACAGGCAATTGGTACAGATATAGTCACCTGACCTATGCTAGATCAATGAAGTTATGCTCCTGGATTTTGGACTTACACCAAGGTAAAAATCTCAGATCAATTTTTGTTCATTGTTGAAGGTGTGAAGTGCAAAATGTAGGATCTATCAGTGGTTACATTTCCCAGGATTTTTTTTAAAGCCCCCTGAAGAGAGAACGCAGCAAAAAATGAAAACTAAAGTATTGAGGGAGGGACTTCGGTTTCCTGATTCCTGTTGTTGCTAAAGCCTAAGTTCTTCCTTAGAGCTTGAATGTTTAATTCCTTCTTGGATGCCATGAGCAACTGTCAAATTCAAGTTGAGCTTCTATAATTTACAACCCAAATATTCCCATGCAAGAGATAGGGGAGCATGTGTGTGTGTTTGTATTGCTTGTGCATGGCTAAAACATTGCTTGCTTATTCCATGTGCTGGACACTGGAGATACAATGGTGACTAAGACACAGTCCCAGGTCAATGGGAGCCTCCAGTCTGGTGGGGAAAGAGAAAGAATATTAATATCATCAATGCCATACAGTAAATATTGTAGCCAAATACAGAAGGTGCCAAAAAATGTATATACTTTCTAAGAGAGCTAAAAACTGTATTAAAATTATAATAAAATATATACTGGTGACATTTTTTATCTTATATATCATATCTTTTGTCTCTTCTAATTGCAGAAGTCAAATTTGACTTGAATATTATAATTTTAATATAGTTTTTTCTTTTCTTAAAATATGTGTACCTTTTTGGCTCCCTTCTGTGTTTATGATGTTACAGTAGCACAGAAGAAAAGCATCTAATGAGGTGTCTCGAGGAGACTGCCCTGTCATCGTACTCTATTTATATTCCTCATGTTCTCAGACTATTCTTTCTCTCCTTGGTTAGTACCCTTTCCTTCTCTCAACTACTCTATAGTGATGTTCCTTAAGGTTTTTCTAACAATATCCACTGTCTCTAAATTCCACTATTCACTTACAATTTCAGTGACCACCTGTATGGGAGAACTTTCTAACTCTACCTACAACCCAGTCTCTTCTTTAGTGCTAGATGTTCCCGTCTAACTCTTAGTCCATCCCTACTGCTATCACAAAATAATTTAGACTGGGTAATTTATAAATAATAGAAATATACTTCTCACAGTTTTGGAAGGTGGAAGTCCAAGATCAAGGTGTAAGCAGATTTGATGTCTAGTGAGAGCTAGCTCTCTGCTGCCAAGATGGCACCCTCTTATTGTGTCCTTGTGTAGCAGAAGGACAAAAGGAATTAGATAGTTCCTTGAGCCCTTTTATGAAGGCCTTAATCTCATCTGTGAGAGCAGAGCCCTCATGACTTAATCAATTCTGAAAGAGCCCACCTCTTAATAATATTGCATTGGGAATTAAGTTTTGACCTGAATTTTGAAGGGACACGAACACTCAAATCATAGCACCAACTCACTCAGACACATCATTTGGATGTCTCTGGAGCCCCTCCATTTCAACATACTCAAAGCTGAACTCATCACTTTCTTCCAGAATCTACTTTTCCTAGATTCCATTGCTCAGATAGAGGCACCATCATTCATGCCAGAAAGCTGCACCATCTTTTGACTATTCCCCCTTTCTTATCCTTACTAAGGTGAGCCTTCACCATCTCATACAGCTCTACTGTACAGGCCTCACCACTACCCTCCATACAGCCACCTGGGAGCCCCCAGAATGGAAATTTGATCATTTTATGTTTCTTAAATCCCTCTAACGTTTCCTATTGCCCGAGAAATTAATAGGGCAAGAAATGCCCTTAGAAATGCCAAGGTTTTCTGAATGAAGATCCTCTTGTCTCAGACCATTATTTAGCCTCATCTCTTATCATTTCCTACTTCAAACACAGGCTTTCACAACACTGAACTTCGTGTCCTTTTCTAAATATGTATGTCATGTCATGATTCTACACTTTGGCATGTGCATATTTTTTGTGTGGGTGCATTTCTCTTCTACCTGTCCTCCTTTTTCTCCATTTATATACTGTTGACTAAGGCAGACTCAACCTTCAGCACTTAACTGAGGCATCACTTCTTCCAGGAAGTCCTCTCTGATTCCAAGGGCTATGGTAGGTCACTTTACTATGTGGTCCCATAACGCCCTTCATGAGTTCTGTTCCTTTGTCGTGGCCCTGACATTTATAGTTCATTATAATTATTTTACCTGCTGGATGGCAAATTGCTAAGGACAATGACAATGTCTTATTCATTGTTGTTCCCAAATTGGTTACTGGAACACATAATAGGTCTTTAGTAAAATGTTTTATGGATTGATGGATGAATAAATGAGAGAAATAGTGAATGAGTGGATACTTCCAAGTCATTTCTCTCTGTGATAGTCCTGCCCATACCCAAGTGATCCGTAGATCGTTATCTGCAATTATTTAAGATTGAATACAAGCCGGCGTTCTATGTTGTTTACGTAGCACATCATCACTTACCTGTCCCAAGCTTCCCTCACGGTGTGCACACACAACATCCCCTCCTACAATATACTTGTTATAATCTCCTAATATATGCTATCTATGATCCAGCATCCCTTACATCATACAAATTTTTCTTTTCATTGCATCACTCATTATATAATTATATATTAATAGTAAATGCCAATAATGTACTGGACATGCTTACTTCACTTCCAAGAAACACAGGCAACAGCATCTTTTCTGATTCCTTACTTGGCTTGTTGCCATTGTTGAAAAGCCTTCACTTATTTCAGTCCATGCAGATTTTATATTTCTTGATATTGCATATCTCAAAACTTTCATAATGACCCTTGTAAAAGCATACCAGAGACTGGGTAGTTTATAAAGAAAATAGACTTATTTGGCTCACAATTCTGGAGACTGGAAAGTTGAAGGAAGAGCATAGTGCTGGCATCTGCTTGGTCATGTGCTAGGGGTCTATTTTACTGCATAATCCCATGTCAAAAAGAAGAAAGAAAAGTGAATATGAGAGACTGAGAGAGAAATATCTTTTTATCAGGAACTCACTTCTGTGATAACCAACCCACTTCCATGATTAATACTCTATGAGGATGAAGCCCTCACATCCCAATGCCATTACATTGGCAATTAAATCTCGATATGAGTTTTAGAGGGAACAATCAAGCCATGACAACTTCTTTCTATTTCATCCTTATTTTAGTAAACACCAAGCAAAGGAAGAAAAGTATAATGAAGCCACGTAGTAGTTAGGGATTGATGTTTACCAGAAAAAAGAGCTTAGAGCTATTACACATCCATAGCATAAGGTCATAGAAACCATAATCCTCTACAAAGATTCTCGTACACAAATAAAATGGATGAGTGGATAGATGGATACACACTTACGCAAAGAGAGAGAGGGAGGGAGGGATAATATCTTTCTGTCAAAATATATTTTGGTACCTTTGGAATATATTATGTGTTAGCATAATAAATGCTTCTATATCTCAGTTATCTTCATATTATGGCAAATGTTGAAAATGGGTAATAAATATTTCAATTCAATTCTTCATTTCAAATGTTACTGAACTTTTTGCTTTAATCCTCTCTTTCACATACACTTAAAAACAATTTAATAGATTTGAAATTAAAAGAGAAGTGCTTTTTTTGAATAATAGAAAATCAAACATTTTAAAACTTTCTTGCTAATTGTAATAAATGACACAGTACAACAAAGATATTTGTATCAGAATATTTATTGCAGCCCAATTCATAATTGCTAGGTCATGGAAGAAGCCCAAATGCCCATCGACCCACGAATGCAATACTATGCAGCCCTAAAGAAAGATGGAGACTTTACCTCCTTCATGTTTACATGGATGGAATTAGAAAATGTTCTTCTTAGCAAAGTATCTCAAGAATGGAAGAAAAAGTATCCAATGTACAGAGCCTTACTTTGAAACTAATTCATAGATTTTATAGGAATGTCATGATCTAATTATAGCCTTAGAATATAGGAAGGGGGTGGGAGGGGGAGGTGAGGGGGGATTAATGGGGGAAGGGGTGGGTGATTGGTGGGGTCACTTCTATGGTTTATCTTACAAGGGTACAAGTGAATCTTTCTAAAAGCAGACTATGAATGTCTTGACTCAATAACTAAGAAAATGACATGAAGGTTATGTTAACCGGTTTGATGAGAGTATTTCAAAATGTATATGAAAACAGAACACTGTACCCCATGATTTCATTAATGTACATAGTTATGTTATAAGAAATTAAAAAAAGAAGAAAAAAGAGAGGCAAAAAAATAAAAAATAAAGACCATATGATTCTCTCAATTGATGCAGAAAAAAGCTTTTGATAATATCCAGCATCCTTTCTTGATCAGAATGCTTAAGGAAATAAGTACAGAAGGAACATTTCTTAAAGTGATAGAGGCCATCTACAGCAAACCCACAGCCAATATCATGTTGAATGGAGTGAAATTGAAATCATTTCCACTCATATCAGGAACCAGGCAAGGTTTGCCATTGTATCCACTGCTTTTTCACATTGCAATGGAAGTCTTAGCCACCATAATCAGGCAAGAGAAGGCAGTCAAGTGGATCCAAATAGGATCAGAGGAGATCAAACTGTCACTCTTTGTAGATGATATGATTGTATATCTGGAAAACTCCAGGGACTCAACTACAAAACTCCTAGAAATAATCAAGGAATACAGCAGCGTCTCAGAATACAAAATCAGTACTCACAAATCTTTAACCTTTATATATACAAACAATAGTCAAGGTGAAAAAAAAATCAAGGAATCTATTCCCTTTACAATAGTGCCAAAGAAGATGAAATATCTGGGAGTGTATCTAACAAAGGATGTGAAAGATCTCTATAAAGAGAACTAAGAAACTCTTTAAATAGAAATAGCTGAAGATGTCAAGGAATGGAAAAATATACCATGCTCATGACTGGGAAGAATCAACATTGTTAAAATGTCTATAATTCCCAAAACAATTCATAGATTTAATGCAATCCCTATTAAAGTACCTCTGTCATACTTTAAAGATCTGGAAAAATTAGTATTTCCTTTTATATGAAAACAGAAAAAAACCTCAAATAGCCAAAACATTACTCAGAAATAAAAAGAAATCAGGAGGTATCATGCTACCAGAATTCAGATTATACTATAAATCTATAGTGATCAAAACATCATGGTATTGGTACAAAAATAGAGAGGTAGATGTATGGAACAGAATTGAAGACCAAGAGATGAACCCAGAAACTTATTGTCATTTGATCTTTGATAAGCCTATCAAAAATATAAATTGGGGAAAAGATTCCCTGCTTAACAAATGGTGCTGGGTGAATTGGCTGGCAACTTGTAGAGGACTGAAACTGGACCCACGCCTTTCTCCTCTTACAAAAATGGACTCTTACTGGTTAAAGGACTTAAAATTAAAACAGGAAACTATAAAAATTCTTGGAAAGAGTGCAGGGGAAACACTTGAAGAAATTGGCCTGGGGGGATACTTTATGAGAAGGACACCCCGGGCAATTGCAGCAACATCAAAAATACATTACTGGGATCTGATCAAACTAAAAAGCTTCTGCACTGCCAAGAACACACTAAGTAAAGCAAATAGTCCTCATAATGGAAGAGGATTTTTTCAGGTTTTATTTCCAACAAAGATCTAATACAGAATCCACAGAGAACTCAAACTTATTAATAAAGAAAGAACAAGTGATCCCATTTCATTGTGGGCAAGAGACATGAACAGTAGCTTCTCTGAAGAAGATAGGCGCACAATCTACAGACATATGAAAAATGCTCATCATCTTTAATCATCAGAGAAGTGCAAACCAAAACCACTTTGAGATATCATCTAACTTCAGTAAGAGTAGCCCACATCACAAAATCCCAAAACTACAGATGTTGGTGTGGATGTGGAGAAAGGGGAACACTTCTGCACTGCTGGTGGGAATGCAAGCTAGTACATTCCTTTTGGAAAGAAGTTTGGAGAACACTCAGGGATCTAAGTGTAGACCTGCCATTTGATCCTGCTATTCCTATACTAGGTGTATATCCAAAAGACCTAAAATCTCTTGGCAACAAAGATATTTGCACCAGATTGTTCATTGCAGCTAAATTCATAATTGCCAAGTCTTGGACAAAGCCCAAGTGCCATCAACCCACTAATGGATTAACAAATTTTGGTATATGTATGCCATGGAATACTATGCAACATTTATAAAAGATGGAGACTTTGCCTCTTTTATGTTTACATGGATGGAACTGGAAAATATTCTTCTTAGTAAAGTATCTCAGAAATGGAAAAAAATCCAATGTAATCGGTACTACTATAAAACCAATTTATAATCACTCACACTTTCATATGAGAGATGAATCACAACTATAGCCCAGGATGAAGGACGGAAAGGAAGGGGAATGAGAAGGTAGGGAGTGGGTCAATAGAGGGAGGATTAATGATGGGACCTAACCTATGAAGCATACTGCAAGGGTACAAGTCGAATCTATCAAGTATTGAACACAAAGGTCTTAACATTGTGATTAAGTAAATGAGGGGAAAGCTATGTTAATGAGTAGGATGTAAGCACTTCAATTAGTTCAAATAATCAACACATTGAATCCCACAATCCTGCAAAGCTATAAATGTATTCATGATCTATGTATATATGACTTAATAAAAAAAAATGATGAAACTAATGCCTAAAGAGGTTAATAAAGTAGATCCTTTGTAATTTGACCACTCAAGGGACTGTAAAAATCTGGTCAACATAAGGAACTAGGTCTACTGTACTGATACACATATATGGTGCATTTCTGGTTTATGAAAATTAGGGCAACTTAAGGAGGTGGTCAATATATGGCGGTAGTCAACTATAGAGATTCTACTGTATATATATGTAAGGGTACATACCTCGTTAGTGTCAGAATCAAATTTAGCTCCACAGTTTACAGAATTTCAATTCTATATTCTTTGCATCATATCACTTTGTCTTCACCTGTACCACAAATTACCACCTGATCACAGCCTGTTCCATTGTGCTGTCTTCATATCAGGAACATTAGGGCTATCTTTCCAAACAAGTTGTAAGCAGTGCCATAAAAGAAATAATGGAGATCTTTTTTGCAGGTGGCAGACTTGGGTTTGAAACCTGAATGCTCCACATTTTGCTTGTGTGAACCTTTGGCAAGCCTCCGTTTTCTCATCTATAAAATGGTGTGAAATATTACAGGACTAAATAATATATAACCTAGGATCGTGTCTGGCACACAGAAGATATTTTATAAATGGGATATACACACATACATCAATTTCTTTTTTTTTCTTTTGAAACAAGTTCTCATTCTCACTCTGGATCACGTGCAATGGCATCATTATAGCTCACCTCGATCTTAAACTCCTGAGCTCAAGTGATCCTTCTGCCTCAGCCTCCAAAATAGCTGAGACCACAGGTGTGAGCTACATTACTTGGCTAATTTGCTAATTTTTCTTTCTTTGCTTTTTTTTTTTTTTTTTTTTTTTTTTTTTGGTAAAGACAGGGGTCTCACTCTTGTTCAGACAGATCTTGAACTCCTGACCTCAAACAATCTTCCTGCCTTAACCTCACAAAGTGCTAGGATTACAGGCTTGATACTGTAATCACCTACTGCACCTGGCCCATCAATTTCCTAATGCCAGGTTAAGACCAGCAGGTTCTCTTTATAACTTCACTGTACCTGTCAGTGTGCAGGGAACTCAGTAGTTGCTAACAAATATTCATTGACTCAACTTGAGGAAAGTCTTACAGTGCAACAGAGATTTGAAAAACAGAGAAATCTTTTTTCTTTCTTTTTTTTTTTCTTTTAGACAGAGTCTCTATCACCCTGGGTAGAATGCCATGGCTTCATAGCTCACAGCAACTTCAAACTCTTGGTGTCAAGAGATCCTCTGCCTCAGCTTCCCAAGTAGCTGGGAATACAGGCACCCACCACAAGGCCGGCTAGTTTTTGGTAGAAACAGAGTCTCGCTCTTGTTCAAGCTGATCTCAGAACTCTTCAGCTTAGGAAATCCACCTGCCTCTGCCTTACAGAGTGCTAGGATTACAAGTGTGAGCCATTGTGCCTAGCCAAAAATAGAGAAATCTTATTGTTCTGCAGCCTTCTGTCCTTTTGCCCAGGAGTACCTTTTTCCCAATGCTTAATGATCAATAACACAGCAGGTATCCAAAACTCTGCAGCTGACTGGCAAAGGAAACAATCACCATTTGCCCCCATACTTAATCTCGAGGAACATCTGGATAGAGGTCACAAATCCTAAACAAAAGAGGGTTAAGCACTCTGGCAGCTTTGATGACTTTTAAAGGAGTTTAATGGAGAAGAATGTATCATTATAGTCCCTATTATTTGAGCTGCTGTATGGTGGGAAGGAACCTAAGAAAACACAACACGGCCAGATTTGTGTTTCTTTTTTATTATTATTACTATTACATGATAGCTGTGTACATTAATGCAATCATGGTGTACAGTGTGCTGTTTTCATATACAATTTGAAATATTTTCATCAAACTGGTTAAAATGGCCTTTATGTCATTTTTTTAGTTATTGTGTTAAGACATTTATATTCTACTCTTAGAAAGATTCACTTGTACCCTTGTGAGATAAACCATAGAAGTGATCCATCTAATCACCCTTCCTCTACCCATCCCCCTCCCCTCCCTCTCCCCCCTCCCCATATTCTTAGGCTATAATTAGGTTATACCTTTCATATGAAAGCTATAAATTAGTTTCATAATAGGGCTGTGTACATTGGATACATTTTCTCCATTCTTGTGATACTTTGCTAAGAACATTTTCCAGCTATCTTCATGGTTCTTTCTGCTTCTAATTCTTCCCCTTTGGAATCATCTCCCAAACAGGTACCAGAACAATCCGAAAAAAATGCAAACTCACCTTGTTACTTC
>CAUYQV010033353.1:0-56289 GCA_963574575.1 Galagoides demidoff | reverse complement strand
ACCATTAACTAAGATAGACTCTCACTGGATTAAAGATTTTTTTTTTTTAGTTTATTCCTTAAGATATTTTATACTACAGATAATGTCATCTATGAATAGAGATAGTTATACTTCTGCCTTTCTAATCTGGATTCCTTTTACTTCTTTCTCTTGCCTAATTACTGTCGCTGGAATCTCCAGGATGATATTTAATAGAAGTGGTAAGAATAGGAAACTTTGTCTTGTTCCTGATCTTATAGTGAAAACACATTTATTTTTTCATTATTAGGTGTGATAATCAGTTTGGTTTTTTTTATATATGCTCTTTTTCAGGTAGAGAAAGTTTCTTTTTATTTATAAATAGTTGAATGTTTTTATCATAAAAAGATTTTACATTTTGTAAAATTTATTTTCTCAAACTATTGAGATAATCACGTGATTTTTGGTTTTTATTCTATAGCTACAATTACATTAATTGACTTTTGAATGTTAAACCAACCTTGCATTCCTGGGATAAGTTCCAATAATTATGATGTGTAATTCTTTTTCTCTTTTGGTGGATTCTGTCTCAGAATATTTTGTTGGGTTTTTTTTACAAATAATAGTCACAGATATTGGTTTTTAGTTTTCTTTGCATATGATGTTTTTGTCTGATTTTTTTGAGTTATGAATATAATAGCCTCAAAAAATGAGTTGAAAATTGTTTCTTCTTCTTTTACTTTGTACTTTATTTTTATATGGAATATTTAATCCACTAAAAATCATAAAAAACATTAAAATGGAGGAGAATTTGACCTATGATAAAGAAAGGAAAGTGTCAGTTAAGAAGATATTTAAGAAAGAGATCAGAGACTGCCCAGGCACCAAAATGACCAGTCAGAGACTTTGAGATAACAATGAACCAAAAGTGAAACAAAATTTAGGTGTTAGAAGATAAATTTTATGCTATGGTAAAAGCAACGATATGATTCATAATGGGCCTTCTTAGTAATTTTTTAAAATTTTTTTGGAGAGTAACTTTACAGCTTTCATAAGCATATTTGTTTTTGTAAAGCTTGTCTTATTTTGCTTGTTTTCTTAAATCAAAAAACTTTATAACCTTATCTAACTCCTCTGCTGGAATGTCATCCTGTTTTTGTCATAATGAGTTTGTTAAAACTTTAAGCACATGTGCAATTATACTCTGAACTGGATTCTGAACAATCCTTAGAACTTAAATGGAAACCAAAGGCAATTTGGTCAGTACTTGACCCCTCCTTATACTGCTGTGTTGACCAGCCAGTTACTAACTCTGTACTAATCCCTCTTGTTACAATATTTGACTTACTGTCAAACGTTCTGTGTAGGTATGTGGAGGAACTCAATTGAACATATATTAGGAAGGATTAGTTGTCCAAAGTCAAAGTTATTAGGCATCTCTGCTATAATAACAAAATGAAGAAACAAAGAAATAACTGGATATACATTTTTCTAGAATGGGGTAACCTTACATGTGAGGTCACTGTAAATTACATATTTAGGGCCACCTAAATTTTGTAATTTTGTGGCCTAATTCTATGCCACCTAATTTTCATATGAGACCTTTGGTGCAAGCTTAAGCTGCTTAATGTAGTCTGGAGACATATAATGCCAAGCAAGGCCATATCAATGAGAAAGGAAGTTAACCGTTGTGAGATTATATGATGGTCAGAAGAGATAGGCATCCAGCAGCTGGGTCTGGGCAGTAGGACAGAGTTGCTATCCCAGTAAGGAAAGTGAGGAAACAAAGAGTCAGGACCCCAGACTAACAAAAAGGAATGAGAATGCAGGAGAGGTGTTTTTATTCATAGGAAAATATTAAAAGTAGCACAAGGGAAATATTTTCTGATTTAGCACTTGTATTCTCTCTGTCCTGAGCCAGGGTGGTGGCAGAGTGTGGATGAGCTTAGCCCAAAGGAGGAGACGAAGATGTTTAGATAGAAAAATGTACTACTCAATAAACTAAGGGATAGTAGCAGGAGACGTCATTTGTTTTACATGTATTTGGAAGTTCAGTCAACTTAAAAGTGTCTTCAGGGATCTCCTACCTGTACTGTATTTCAAAAGGGTGCACTGTACTATCCACTCTAATTTAGGTCTGTGCTATACTTCTTCATCCATGTCTGTGCTTTACTTTACACCATTGTCTCTTTGCTAACACCACCAGACTATCTCCTAAATTATCAACTCAGAGGTGTCTGCGGTGGAATTTTATTCTGATTTGGAGATAAATTAAGGGACTATGTTGAGGAACAACTTAGGAATTCCTGAAACTTAAATGGCTGTGGGACAAAGCAGCTTACTTCCTCTAGTTTCCATGACTTTATTATGAAATGAGATTAAATTCAATGCCCTCAAGTTCGCTGCCATTTCAAAAATTTCATCTAAATAGGTATTATACATTCACTTTACCCTAGCAACTACACAAAAGAAGATCACAATAGACATTTCTAAGATTTCCCAGGCTACAGAGATGTAACTTTTAAAAGAATTATGCCAGAAAAGCCAAATTTTTCAAAAACCGCTAGCTTTACTCTGACATTTGTAAAGTTAGTCTGAGCAATCAAGGAACTAAAAGGTTTACAGAGAAAACTGTCACACAACTAGGCTATGTATTAAATCTTTCTCTGTCATTCAAAATCACAGTTCATAAAACAGAGTTCTCTTTCTGTGAGGAAAATATTGGCACCATAAAAATGCCACCAATATTTAATTTCATTTAAAAGTACAGCAAAAACAATGTTGAAACTTATGAAATATTTAAATATTCAGTGATTGGCTGAAAAGCTAGACAACTGTTTTTCCTCATGGATCTTTAAATGGCCCATTGACCTAAAGAGAAAATCATGCTTACCCTTAAATGCAAACAACAACAACAAAAAAGCCGAACAAAATTTCAATTAAATGCTAGATTTAGTAAATTATTTCCCTGTCCAAAAAGAAACCTTTTACCTCTCACATCCATGCACTTTTCTATTTTTAGGGCTGCATATTCAAAGGCATACAGAAGCCAGACAAGCAACCCAGATGACTTCAACAGACCAGGTACATATTGTGATTAAAAAGTGGACATGCCCTGATGAAGGTGGTAATTGTTCACAAGCCAGTTCTTTTCCTCCTGAGCACATACTAACAACATATTTCCCAGGCTTCGTGGCCATTAGGTGAGGCATGTGATTGATTTCTGGAATATGGAATTGACAATCACCATATCTAGGCCTGTACCAGAAAACCTAGTAGTACAAAGTTCTCTATTTACTTTTTTCTTTCTCTTGCTTAATAGAGAACTGCAAGGTTCTAGAGGACTATTTAATCATAAGAGAAATTGACTTTAAGTTTATGATATATCACTTGGTCAGAACCATCCTGAAAAGGTGCTAAATCAGGAACATCTTTGTTGAAGCACTGCTTTTAAAAATATATATATATTTATTGTGTTAAACCAGTGAAAATTTGCAGCTATTATAGTGTTTAGCCTGGTCATTAATTCATATTAATTTATATTACCATGCTGAAAAGACAGCCCGGTCTCTTAGTTTTTCTAGACAAATTAAATATGTGAAGTGTAATATGAAATTTCCTAGTTATAATATATTGAGAAGCAATTCAGATATTTTAAAGATATTATACAGCCTAAGCAAATAGTTTGTAAACTAAAACTTATTTTCAAGCTGTATATTTAAACCTCCTTTAGTCATAAGGATCCATCACTGTTTCCTGAACATCCCGTACACTTTCCTGGCTCACAGACCTGTCGACATTGTTTCCTAAGCCTGGAATGTCCTTCCTCATCTCTTTTTTTCAGGGAAAACATCCCTGGTTTTTTAGTTAACATGAATAGTTAAGGCTTTACTTGGTATAGAAATCGAATATATTTGGCATATTTTTAAGTTTAGTTGGCATGTCTCATAAAGAAATTCATGTACATAAATAAGCATGAAACAACAGAATAGCAATTTTCAGCAAGGAAAGATGCTTATAGCCTGGGAAGTGTGTGAACAGTAGTAGTGGGAGGTTAATAAAAGAAATGAGGGGAAAAGCATAGAGTAAATGACCTTTGAAAACAAGGTATAACCTTTCAGGTTAAAATTAAATACATATCTCTTTGTATTTTTTCTCTCAGATTACATTAAAACAGCTATATGAAGCCTTATACTTTTCAGTCATTGCTCATGAGTTAGCCATCATTCAAAGGCATTTTATCATCATTTGCAGAATAAAATTTGCATTGTATTTGGAAGGGAACAAGGGAACAGTTTCTAGAGTTCTTATGTATGATGGACTTGTGTCATACATATTAGGGAGATTTTTTTTTTTTGAGACAGAGTCTTGCTTTTTCACTCTTGGTAGAATGGCAGGGCATCATTGCTCACAGCAATCTCTAACTCTTGGGCTCAAGTGATTCTCTTGCCTCAGCTTCCTGAATAGCTAGTAATACAGGTGCCCACCAAACCCTCTGCCTTTTTTTTTGGGGGGGGGACTGTAGTCTTGCTCTGGCTCAGGTTGGTCTCAAACTCCTGAGCTCAGGCACACTTATCTACCTTGGCCTTTCAGTGTGTTAGGATTCTAGGCGTCAGCCATAGTGCCGGGTCTTAGGCAGTGCAATATTAGAGCAATAAAAGCGTAGGTGATTAAACTGTAACTAAAAACATATATATTTTTCTGTATTAAAGCTTATATTTTGAGCGGTTTTCCCCTATGGAAATAATTAATATTTTTGCTTTAATCTAATGGGTTCCACAAGCATCTGTCTGAACCAATGCAAAATGCAGAAGTAGACCAGATGACACAATTATTTGGCAGAAAAGCAAGATCTAAATAGAACAAAATAATGGCTAAACATTCTGATATTCTTTTTTTCAGACTATTAAATGTTTATTGCTATTTACTATTAATGCAAAATGTTTTCTTTTTTTATTAAATCATAAACACATAGATCATGTATACCTTAATGCATGTATGGGATAAAATGTGCTAATTTCATATAGATTTAAGAGTGTTTATCACGAGTGAGACTTTTATCAGCACCATGGAGAAAGAGAACCATATTCACATTCTTATTTGTTTAACCTAAATACAAAGCACAATTCACACAAGAAGTTATCTACAAACAGTCACCAACAATTACTCCCAAGCCTAAATGCATATGCCATTTCTTCCTTCAACATATAAAGCCTACACCAAATCCCTGAATCTGGGTGGCCTTCTTACTTGCTTTGATCAGTAGAATGACAAGGAATTAACAGCCCCAGGCCTAGGCGTCAGTAGATCTAGCAGTGTCATTATTCACTCACCTAGAAGTTACCTACCAGTAAATGGAAATAGAGAGGCCACCTGGAGGAAAATTCCCAGACAGACACAAGTGAGGTCAGGGCCAGCCAGTCCTCAGTCACTCCACTACCTAAAGATGAGTGAAACCTAGTCATATTTTTATTTATTATTTGGTTAGTAATACTGATTTTATAACCCCCTGTAACAATTCTCTATCACTGTTTAACAAAATACCCTGAAGTTTACTAAAATAATGATTAGAATTCTCATCCTCCCAGTAGGTCTCACCTCTCCCACCCTCCATCCCAATACCCACCACCAAGAGTACAGTACAGAGGAACCATACTCACTGAACTCTGACAGTTCCCACCATTATGAGCAGATCATTGTTTTAGTAAACTTCAGAGTAGTTTGTTATGTAGCAATAGAGAGCTGTTGCAAGAGGTTTATAAAATCAATATTCCTAGGCCAAAAAAAAAAATCAAAATATTACTAGGTTTAGGCAGATAGGTATTTTAGAAAAATGTATCTAGATGAGACAATTAGAAATTTATAAGTCTAGTCTTTGTCAATAAGCTTTATGAATTTACCACATAAATGAGGTGACTTGCAGAGTAATAAATTCTACTGTTTAAATTCAGCCATAAACTCTACAGTCAATCCTAATCTACTTAGGATACAGCTTTGTGATGAGATTGGAAACAATGATTTGAGAGAGTAGAGTCAGCAGGAGAGGGAAGTCTAAGGCTAGTGCTGGTTCCATACACTGGTTCTATGGTTAAGGTGGTGATCTCGGGTGAGGACCAGCTTTATAGGCTCCTTTAAAAGAGCAAGACGGTATCTACAGAGAAAAGACAGTAGAAAAAGGAACCCCCCAATCCTGGAACAGAGATCAAAGTTACATAATTTTGTTCCTGATCAAACAATCATTTCAACAAAGTTTTAATGGACTACTCAAATTCTTGTTATAGGAGAATATATTTTTTGTGACAGAGTAAATTAATGAAAAGAATAGTGGATTATATTAATGAAATCACAGGTTCAAATTGGGCTCAGGCACCAGAAAGCTGTGTGCATTGGGCAAGTCATATCATTTCTACGAGTCACATTTCTTGATATAGCAAATGATGTATTTAAACCAGGTGATCTCTCTGTCTTTTGAGCTGAAGAGTTTTGATTCTGTGATTAAGTCTTATAATAAATGCAGCTTTATGCAGATATTAGATTTATGCTGCTATTGCAGTTGTTTTCATGGGATTATTATGTATTTGGTTCAAGAGAAATTATTGCATGTATAATTCTGTTATTCTAAGGCCAAAAATCAATGGGGATGATAGCAATTCCTTCTAGATGGTATATACTAAAGGAATTTTATAGGTTTAATCATGATACAAAAATTACATTTTACTTTCATATTTTAAAAATACATAAAACATGATATTTTTTGCAACATTACAATTTGTCTGTTCTTCAGGACAGAGATATTCACATGCCTTAGAGCCGTCCCTCTATTAGGAAATCCTCAACCAGCCATGTGTGTGCTATTAAGCATTTTCATTTGGCTCTTCTCTGCAATTAGCATTCCAAAAGTTACGCTGCCTGGTTGTGGATACCATATGTTTGGCCTCAGTCCTTAACAGTTCTGCCACATGTTCATTTTGATAGCACAAGCACTATGGTGTAGCGAAACAAAAGATTACTCACTAAACACTTAAAATCAACATCTAGACCACAGTTTTTAAGTAAAATAAATATAAAGATTATGACAATTACAATTATTTATTGGATAACGTTAGTTGACTGCCTCTACTGTGTTCAATGTGTATCTTCAAAAAAACACATTCAGAACCAATAAAGTGGCCCTTGGAGTCAAAAAAAACCTACCTTACCTTGTCTAATTTGCTAGCAGAAACCTAAGATCAAAGTTTTAATTTTACCTAGAATTAGGAGATTGCCTGGTAGGCACTGGGGTCTTTAGGCCTCTTACATCTTTCGGAAGTGGTAGGTAAGACCTATGTTCGGTGGGTCTACAGTAAGCTGTAGCTTCTTAATTGAGAAATCAAGTGAGAGTTTGGTTTTAGTCTGCTTCTAGTAAAGCAAAGGAAGATTGTCATCAAAATGGCTCTTTAGTGCCTAATAGGATTGTTCAAAAGGTTAGCTGCCCTTATCTTTTCAGCTTTCTTTTCGGTCATTTCCTGCTTGACAAGTTGACTCTGCCAATGGCTGCCTCAGTGTAGTTAAGAAATCCGAAAGAAAATTAAATTCTTTTCTTTTTTTTTTTTTTTGAGACAGAGCCTCAAGCTATCCCCCTGGGTAGAGTGCCATGGCATCACAGCTCATAGCAACCTCCAACTCCTGGGCTCAAGCGAGTCTCCTGCCTCCACCTCCCGAGTAGCTGGGACCACAGGCACCCACCACAACACCCGGTCATTTTTTGGTTGCAGCCATCATTGTTGTTTGACGGGCCCAGGCTGGGGATTGGAACCCGCCACCTTAGGTGTACGTGGCTGGCACCTTAGCCGATTGAGCCACAGGCGCCAAGCCAGAACATTAAATTCTTAATATGCACCACAGGACCTAAAAAGGAATGCCTGTTAGTAGTCTGTCTAGAAATGGCAAAAGGAGAAATTCTGAAAATGCTCCACCCTTTATATTTGTAGGGATTTATCGCCAGGCTCAGGAGCAATGGGAGCAGCATTTCTGGATCTCTGCTTTTGCATTTGTAAAGACTTGATTTCAACTTGATTTCAACTTGATTTCATCATGTTTGAAATGACTGAGTAGTGAGAATGCTGCCCTGTATTAGGACTGGCAGGAGGTCCATCACAGACCTCAGAAGTCCAAACTACGAATCCCTGCTACCCAGCTTCTAATTCTGCAATAGCTCAAAAAGACTGCTAGAATCAATATGTCATGAAAACTTTGTCAAGTGAAGTGCTTTCTTCAGCAGCAAGTATACTAAAAATTGGAACGATACAGAGAAGATTAGCATGGCCGGCACAAGGATGACAGCAAATTGGTGAAGTGCTCCATATTTAAAAAGAAAAAAAAAAAAAAACTTTGTCAACTGAAGCAAGAATCAGAGGGTTTGTCTTTTAAACCTGGTCAAAGAGTGGACATACATTTCTTTATGGTTTAGGTTTCAGCACGTTTACAGATTTTAAGTTTAGTAGGCATTGTGTGCCAGGGAGGTCTTGGTTTATTCCCTCTTCCTTCATGCAAAAATATTTTTGAGCTACTATAAAGTGCCAGCTACTTTGCTAGACAAAGAAAATTCGGCAGAGTTCAAGGCAAGCACAGTACCTGCTGTCCTGGAGCTTCTGGTCCAGAGGTGAAGCCATGTAACCTAAACAAACAGTTACGAAAATTGGTGTTCAAGAAGAATGGTCTAAGGTGACAGGAACCTGTAATGCCGGGAGCCATGGGAATGTGTTTGGGGAGGACCTACACCACTTTGGGGATTTGTGGGGGACTTCCCTAAGGAAAAGGACATTTATTTCACTTAACATCTAAAAGACGAATAAAAACCAGCAAGACGGTGAGGAAGCCTGAAGGTATTTGGCTCAAGCGCCAACTTTGGTAGTAGGGGAAGTTATTTTTCTCACATTATTGCGTCCAAACAAAACATTTTGAAGGCCCAAATACTGCTTATAAAACATGCATTTTGGGAATCCTTACCATCTGTAATGGCACAGACATGTACAAATAAATAAATATATTATGAATAACCAGAAAATGTTGAATTTGGAACAAGAAAAAATATATAAAATATTTTGAGGAATTATATAATTAGTATATGGATAATGCTGTGTGAAACATTTAGTAGTCAAATAAACAGTATGTGCTAACTGAAATGAACAACCTCACAGATTTTGTTTTTCTCCATCAGTGAACTAATGGAAATTGATGTGAATGCAAGAAATACTCCTGTAAGACCAGAGCGGGGAATTAAAAGCATTTCTCAGTGATCCCTGGCTGCAGGATTATTAAGCTGTTTCTCTATTGGCTTGGTATATGGTCACACCCTCTTGAGAAGGAAAGGGAAAATCATGCCCCATGTGTAACTAGTGATGTTCTGGGCGACCATTCTGTACCCCTCCTCACTCTTTGTTGCCAAGACACCACACGCAAGGTTCCACGATTGTCTGAACATCAAGAATCACCTGATGTTAGCACAGAAGACATAATTTAGCAGTATTTGAAACATGAAGTCTACCATAATAATAACTGCATGACTTAAATAATTGAGAAAAGAGGCTAGTGTGTTCCACTCAGGATCAATTCCAAACCGTGCTTATGAACTAGACCAATTTACTGGGAAATGTGGACTGCTGTTTATCTGATAAAGTGGATGGCAAGTGGCCAGAGAAACCTCAAGGTACGTTGAAAAGTTCTGAGGACTCCAAAATGTCAGTGTGACACAGGGCTCAAGGCCAGCCCACTTTAAACATGCCAGGAGCCTTCCTATAACTTTTTTTTTTTTTTAATCATCCTTGTATCTCCAAGTCTAATAAATGGGACACATGGTTTGAGACACTCAAAAGTAGTCACTAGAGGAAGGATCAGGCTGTGTTTGCCTTTTGGAAACCTCAAAGCTTTGGCAGTTAAAAGCAAGCAAAGAAGGGTGGGGAACACTGCTACAGTCTGGAAAAGGCAGAGCCTGGAAGAGCAGTGACCACAGCAGTGAGCGCCAAATTGTAAGGTCATGGGGAACAAAGCTGGGAGTTACTTAGAAGTAACTGTACATGAGCCAATGTCTTTTAGCAAATGGCCTTGGGTGCCCCCTTCATAGTGCATTTCCAAGGGATAGCCCTCCTGCGCTAGTCGACTGCATTTAAATACACAGAGATTAGCAGTAATTCCAACTTTGTGGACTTTCCCCCCTGTTTAATTCTATAGCTATCTAAAACAGAAAATTTGGTAGCCTTTGCACAGTTTTCAACAAAATAAGGCTCATACTTAGTTTCTAAAGTTTTAAATACTTCTTGCAGGTTACAAAATAATATAGGTTCTGCAAGTTTTCAGATCCAACAAAGAATAAATTCAGCGTTACGTGCCTGAGTCAGGCGCAGGTACACCATCTTAGAAATCTATCTCAACAAATTTTTTAAAATAGTAAAGGTTATTACTAACACCTTCTGTTTACATAATACATTTTCAAAAAGCTTTTAGATTTACCTCACTTGTTCACAACAACCAGTGAGGTAAGTGGAACAAGAGTTGTTATCCACATTCCCTTGCCTTACTTTGAAGGGAACATTTTAGAAATGAAGAAACTGAGACTCAGAAAGACGGATGTGTCCAGAGACATGCTGGGAGTGAGTGCCAGGACTGGAAGCAGAGCTCCAGAGTCCAAGTTTATTATTTTTTCCATTACTCAATACTGCTTCTTTCTCCATCTTGCAGGAGTCATCTAGACTCATTTTTAATTTGAAAAGAGGATGGGAAGATAGGTATTTAGGAAATGGCTTCAACATTGCAAAAAATAAAAAAGCCAAACTAGCACACACCATTACATAATGAAGTACTGCTAGACTCATCAACATGACAACTATGTCATGCTAGGACTGGTTGAGTGGAGGGCACCTTGCAGACTGATATAATTAACACGCTTCAATATACAGTCTACAACCCCAGCAGTTTTAATAATTCATCTTTTGCTAAAAATATCTATATAGTGTATCTTCTGATGCCCTAAAGTTATATGAGACATTTCTGATAGTCAGTCTTCTACATACATCTCTTAATCATAAAACACAGTTGTCTGTTCTTGTGTTATTAATAGTTTCAACATACAAGATTCAAGACTGGTGCTTTTCAAAGCATTTTTTTTTTATTAACCAATATTTATTCCTTGAGGAGTAACATACGTTTATAAATCAATGCTTTTAATGCACATCTGTTATTTAATTTTTATATTTTAGAGATGGATCTGACAGTTATTAGTTAACTACAAGAGGATTTAAAAAAAAAACTTGTATCACCTTGCTCCAAATACAATGAAATATATTCTTGTTAGAATTCAAAATCTGAATTAGCACTCCAGTGGTTATACAATAATGCAAGCATGAAGATTGTTCAGTGGTTATCAAAAAAAATTATTTAATAAAAATAAATTAGTAAGCTTGCCTAGCTTTCTTGTCTAGCCATGAAAGATCAAGTACATCTATCAAATTGTGACTTATATTAAAATTCTGTAAGAATAGAATCTGTTCTGTGGCACAGACCAGCAGAACTTACTCCTATAACTGTAGTGTTGTACTCCTTAACCAAAGTCTCCCATTTCCTCATGTACCTCTCACCTCCCATCCTGCCCCCAGCCTGTGGTAACCACCTTTCTACTCCTTACTGCTATGAATTTGACTTTTGGAGATTCTTCTTGTAAGGTAATACTCATGCATTGTCTCTCTGTGTCTGGCAGTGTTTAAAATATTTTAAGACCATATTAATATCATAGATACAGAGATTAAAATTATACAAATTTCTACAAATGCATTCTTTGCATTTGCTTTGTGAATGGAAAAAGAACTTTATAAAGTTAAAATATGGGCAAGCTCTGTTAATGCACCAAGGTGAATGAGGTATACCTGTAGGCGGAAATGTAAACAAAAGCTTTATACTGGCAACTTTGGGAACTATGTTCCCAGGCTTATAGTCAAACGTGGATCTAAAGACGGGAATTGTTCCCTTTCTTACTTCGAAGGGAGTGTCAATAATCTTGAAAAGAAACTCAAAACCTAAAAAGAATTTTACAGAAGGATGTTTTTCTAATACCATAGAGGACATAGAGAGGTCATTTATTATTGAAACAAGGAACTTTCCTCTTTCAGACAGGAAATTGCATAACTTTTTGGAATGTAAAGCCAAACTTTCAAAATGAACATTTTTTTTCCTGCTAAAAAGTAAGAGTCTGCTAAAATAGCTCTTTGAATATTTGTCTAAGTTTCATTTTAATTGATAAATAATAATTGTATGTATTTATGGGGTATGATGTGATATTTTGATACATGTATATGTTATGAAATGATCAAATCAGGATAATTAACACATCCATTATTTCAAATATTTATCTTTTTTTTGGTGATGAGAACATTTTAAATCCTCTATGTTAGCTATCTTGAAATAGACCTTATTATTAACTCTAGTCACCTTGCTGTGCCACAGACCAGCAGAACTTATTCCTCCTATAACTATAATGTTGTACTCCTTAACCAAAGTCTGCCATTTCCTCATGCACCTCTCACCTCCCTTCCTGCCCCAGCCTGTGGTAACCACTTTTCTACTCCTTACTGCTAGGAATTTGACTTTTTGGGATTCTTCTTGTAAGTGAAGTAATGCATTGTCATGCATTGTCTCTCTTTGTCTGGTTGTGTTTAAAATATTTTAAGACCATATTAATATCTTAGATACAGAGATTAAAATCACACGGGTGGTATGATGTCATAAGCCATGGAATAAGAAGGGGTGTATTCCACACCAGGGAATTTAGTTTTTCATCTTCATTTTTATAAATAAACATTATTGTTGAATGTATCATCTTTATAATAAGTACATAAAACCAAAGATTTGTACAGATTGGTAGAATATTTGTATAATCACCAAAGAAGTAAGAAATAAAACACGACCAGAAATGACCTTTCTGCACCCTTCCCTGTCACTCTCCATTCTTCTTCCCTGCAGATAACCACTACTGTGCCTTCTAACACCAGGAATTATATTCGCTTTTTTCCGAATTTTGTTTAGAAGGATTATTTGGGGGCTGCGTCTTTCATTCAGGTTTCTGATTGTAAAATCATTCATGTTTTCACATGCAGCATGCTTGTTCATTTGCTGTGCTAATTGTTTTCATTGTATTACTCTGCTGTAATTCAGTTATACTTGCTATTATTGAGTACTGATCAGATAATGTCCTGGTTTATGCATCATGAATAATGCTGTGAATGTTCTTGTACATTTCTCCTGTATTAGTGCTTGGTACAGTCCCAGGAGAGAGTGTTCTGGGTCATAGCATATGTATATGTTCAAATACTGTGAGTTTTCTAAAGTTAATTTAGGAGTTTATAGTCTTGTCAGCATGTTAGTTTCCCACATTCTTTCTGCTGCCTTTTTAAATTTTGTGGTTTTAATTTATATTTTTCTGATGACTGTTCTGTTAAGCAATTTTTCACATATTCATAAACTACTTGAAAGTCTTTTTCATGATCTGCCTGTTCAGGTCTTTCCCCACTTTCTTAAATTTAATTTGTCTTTCTTTTTTAATTCTTTTTTTTTTTTGAGACAGAGCCTCAAGCTGTTCCCCTGGGTAGAGTGCCGTAGCATCACAGCTCACAGCAACCTCCAACTCCTGGGCTCAAGTGATCTCCTGCCTCAGCCTCCCAAGTAGCTGGGACCACAGGTACCCGCCACAACACCCGGCTATTTTTTGGTTGCCGCCATCATTATTGTTTTGGCGGGCCCAGGTTGGATTTGAATAGGTGTACGTGACTGGTGCCTTAGCCACCTGAGCCACAGGTGCTGAGCCTCTTTTTTAATTCTTAATGAGGATTTTTAAAATGTTCTTTTCATTTTATTTTTTAAACAAATTTTGTGTGTATTTAAGACATACAATATGATTTATGGAGTACATATAGATAGTAAGAATTACCACAATTAAACAAGTCTATATATCCATCATATCACATATTCACTGATTTTTTTTTTTCCTATGACAAAAGCAAAAATCAGTCATTTACATGAATCTCACATATACTACACTTTTATTACTTACAGACCTAATATTGTACTTTAGGCTTCCATTTTCTTTCTCCATATCTTTACTACGTATCCTCTCTACTATATCTCCTCACCTCCTTCCCAGCTCCTTCCCTGGTGACTATTGTTTTATTATCTATCTCTATAAGTTTGAGGTTTTGAGTTTTTTTTATTTCCACATGTAAGTGTGAATATGCAATAATTTTCTTTCTGTTTCTGGCTTACTTAGTATCTTGTAGGCTAATCCACATTATGGCAAATCAGGAGATCTTATTCTTTTTTAGGCCTAATATTTCCATTTTTCAAGTCTATATATGTGCCACAGTTTCTCTTTATTCATTCATCCATCAATATATCCTTAAGTTATTTCAATGTCTTGGGTAGTATGCATAATGCTGCAAAGAACATAAAAGTGCATAGATCCCAGAAGAGGGATTGCTTGGCCGTATTGCAGTTCTATTCTAAATTTGTTTAGAAAGTACAATAGATTGCTTTTCATAATGGCTAGACCAATCTACACTCCTACCAACAGTGTACAAGAACACCCTTTTCTTCCTACTCTGGCTAATATTTCTTATATTGTGACTGCTTTGTTATCACCAACCTAAAGGATGTGATGTGTTGGCTCATAGTGGTATTGATTTACATTTTCCTGTTGATGTGTGACATGGAGCACTTTTCATGTACCTGTTGGCCATTTTTATGTCTACTTTTAACAAATGTCTATTCAGGTCTTTGACAAGATTTTTTAAAACAATTATTTTTATTTTTATATTTTTACTGATGCATAATATTTGTACATATTATGAGGTGCATGTGATATTTCATTCCCCGCAATAGAATGTGTAATAGTCAAGTCAGGGCATATGGTGCATAGACAGCCTTAAGTGTTTATCATTTTTATGTGTTGAGAACATTTCAAGACCTAGCTTCTAGCCATCTTTAGATATATAATACATTGTTGTTAACCATAGTTACCCTACTCTGCTGTGGCCCATCAGAACTTATTCTTTTATCTAATTGCATGTTTGTATCCATTAACAAACCTCTTTTTACTCCTCCTCTCCACCTTCACATCCTCTCTAGCCTCTGGTATCTATCATTTTACTCTCTACCCTTGAAGATCAACATTTTTATCTCCCACACATGAGTGAAAATGTTTTATATTTGTCTTTGTGCGCCTGGTTTATTTCACTTAACATAATGTCCCCCAGGATCATCCGTGTTGGAAGTGACAGGATTTCCTTCTTCGTATGGCTGAATAGTATTCGCTTGTATATATACACCAGACACTCTTTACCCACTCAACCCTTGATGGGTACTTAGGTTGATTTGATATACTGGATACTGTGAAAAATGATTCAACAAAGACGGGAGTACAGGTGTGGCTTTGGCATACTGATTTCATGTCCTTTGTATATGTACCTCATAGTGCCGGATTGCAGGGTCATATTGTTAAGTGTGAAGGGTAAACTGGTGGCAGGAATCAAATGGTAGCTAGGAACCATATCACAGGTAGGAATTGTTCCCCAGTGGAAATATACATAATAAGGACTTAGTGACATTTAACTGACCTAGAGCTTATTACCAACTAATTAGCATAGCTAAGTGGAGATTTTCTGAAGGATTTGGGGGAAGACATGTGTAGAAAGGGGAACTGTTACAATATCAACCTGTTGTGTAATCTGTTATATAACCCTAAACTGTCCATCACCCCAAAGGCAGGAAAAGACAACCAGTCCTTCCAGAAGAGAGGCGGGATAAACTCGTGAGCACATAAAAGTCAGCCTGCGCTCAGATTAAAGGATCTTTCTCCACTCATGGGGAAGTCCTCGCTCTCTGGAACATACTTTTACTCTGTACCACTTTGTGCAGCTGCTTCTTCACTTTCTCTTCATATGCTTTCTTTCCTTCTTTTTTTTTTTTTTTTTTTTTTGAGACAGAGTCTCACTATGTTGCCTTCGGTAGAGTGCTGTGGCATAACAGACCACAGCAACTGCAAACTCTTGGGCTTAAGCAATTCTCTTGCCTCAGCCTCGCAAGTAGCTGGGACTACAGGTGCCCACCACAACACCCAGCTTTTTTCTTTGTTGGTGTTGTTGTTGCAGTTGTTATTGTTGTTTAGCAGGCCCGGGGCTGGTTCAAACCCGCCAGCATGTGCACGTGGCTGGCACCATAAACACTATGCTACAGGCCTTCTTGTAATAAACTGTTGGTGCCCTGTATCTGTGATCACTCTGTTATGGGTTTGACTCTGTACCAGGATTCATTCTTGACATTGGGAACCAGGGGACCAGGAAAATTCAGACAGAACTAATGTATGTTAGTTCTAATGTTAATTTTTTAATGAACCTTTGTACTGTTTTTCATAATGGCTATATTAATTTAGATTCCCATCAACAGTGTATAAAAGTTCACTTTTCTCCATATCCTTTTCAGCATTTGCTATTTCTGTGTCTTTAGAGAAATGTCAATTCAAGACTTTTTGCTATTATTTAATAAGATTAATTTCTCTATCCACTATTTAGTTGTATAAGGTTTTATATATTTTGGATACTAACCCTTTATCATTTATGCGATTGACAAACATTTTTCCCAACCTGTAGGCTGCCATTTCATTGTTGTTGTTTTCTGTTTTTGTTGTTCATTGTTTTCTCTGCTGTCCAGGGACGCTATGGTTTGATATAGTCCCATTGATTTAATTTTTTTCTTTGTGTCATAAACTTTTGGTGTGATATCCAAAACCATCATTGTCAAGGCCAATGTTCAGGAGCTTTCTCCTATGTTACTTTTTAGGAGTTCTGAAGTTCTGTATCTTATTTTCAGTTGATTATCATTTTCAGTTGATTTTTGTGTATGGTGCAAGATGAGTCCACTTTCATTCTGTTGCGTGTAGAAACCCAGAGCACCATTTACTGAAAATACTATCCTGTTCCCTCTGTGTCCTCTTGGTGCCTTTGTCAAAAATTAATTGACTACACATGTTTCAATTTGTTTGTCAGGTCTCTATTGTGTTTCAGTGGTCTCTGTGTCTGTTTTTTATGCTAATACCACACTGTTTTGATTACTAATTCACTGGTACATGAGGCACACCTCCTCAGTAAAGAAGGCATGGTTATACAGATCCGTAGAGCCACTGGGTCCCCGCTATTGAAGCACTGCATCAATTATGCTGCCAGAAGGTATAACTGCTCTGAGTTTCAAGGGAGTTGCAGTGGGGGTTCTGCCTTACTGCAGAATGAAGAGGTGAAGAGAGGTGTGACTTCTCTGATGTGTCAGAAGCCTGAAGTCTTTGTGGGAAGGGGCATCATATCTGCTATGGGTGAGAAGTAGGGTAATTTATCTAGTAGTTCAAGACTCTGGTCCCTGGGGGCAGGTCAACACTTCAGTTTGGCCCCAAGTGGATGATGGCCCAAGGCAGAACATAGCAATTCTCAACCTGTGGGTCGAGACCCCTTTCTAACAATGAAAATATATCACAGCATTAGGAAGGTTGAGAACCACTGATCATAGATCTCTGCTCAGGTATGATGTACTACCAGATGGGTTTTGTGCAGCACTGGCTAAGCCTCAAGGATGGAGGGACACAATAGTTGCTTGTCTCCAGAGCAGAACACACTCTAGGAGTAGTTATGGTTCCTAGATGGCACAGAGCTAAAGCAGCACAGGCCACAGAGGAGCACACAGCATTGGCTCCTATGGGGATAGCTCAGTATGTGGACTCCATGGAATTTCCTCAGCTGGGCTCAGGGCCTTTGAGAGCTTCAGGAGCCCCAGTAGCAAAGACTATAGGTGTCCCTGGTAGCAATTGGGTTTGCTGAGGCACTCTTGATGACCAAGAAGACCTTCCTTATTCCACGCTGGTTCTGACTGGGAGAATGGGATGGTGAAGACAAACCAGTTTCTTCCTTTCTTTGTTCAGCTACCTGGATTTCCATGCTCTATAGGATTTCTGCTGCTTTACTGTTCTCCAGTGCATACTTATTTTGGTTGAAATGTCACTTATTGCTTTAGTATTTTGGAGTGGGAGAAAGAATGCTAGGAGCTTCTAGTTGGCCATTTTGTTGATGGTATTCATATGGGGATTCTTTAATTTCTCTTGAGATTTCTTTGACCTGGGGCTATTTAGAAATATGTTGTTCAATTTCAAAACATTTAGGGGGTTTCCAGTTATTTTTCTGCTAATAATTTCTAGTTTACTTCTGCTATGGTCAGAACAAGTTATTTGTTTGATTTCTATTCTTTTAAATCTGTTAAGGTTTGTTTCAGTTTCTGTATGCATCAATATTCTGTGTGAGCTTGGGAATAATATGTATTGTGCTGTTGTTGAATAAAGTATTTTGTAAAGATCAAAGACATATTGTTGACTAATGGTGCTGTTCCAGCCATGTCCAGAGGGTGCCAAAAATGTATACACATTTTAAGAAAGGAAAAACAGTATTAAAATTATAATTCTCAAGTCATGTTTGACTTCTGCAAATATAGGACATACAAAATGCAATATACATGATATATACTCAGTATATATTACTATAATTTTAATATAGTTTTTTTCTTTTTTAAAATATGTATTTTTTTTTCGCACCCTCTGAATATTCTTATTGATTTTCTGGCTGCTGGTTTATTGGTAACTGATAGAGGAATGCTGAAATCTCCAACTATAATAGTAGATTTATCTATTTTTCTTCGGTTCTATCAGGTTTTGACTCATACATTTTTATAGTATCCTTAAACATATATACATTTACATTGGCCTTTTCCTCAAACTCACTGATTTTTCCTCAGCTCTGTCAAATTTTGTAGAGTCCCTCAGAAGCATTCTTTGCTCGTGTTTTTGATTTCTGATATTTTCTTTTGACTCCTTCTCAGCTGTTTTCAACTTGCTGCCTACATTATCCATCTGTTCTAGCATGTTGTCTACTTTTTCCATTACAATCTTTACCAACGTAGTTATAATTCTTTAAAATTTGCATCTCATGATTCCAACAGCTGTGTCATATTTGAGTCAGTTTTGATGATTACTTTATCTCTTCAGCATGTGTTTTTTCTTGCCTTTTGGAATGCCTTGTAAATTTTGTAGAACCCCATATCTGTTTTTTCAGGTATTAGAAACTGAAGTAAATGGGCTTTTGCTATGAGACATTATATTGAGTTGGCTGATGACTGAGCTGTGTTTAAGGTTTGCTTCGAATTACTTGAGGGTCTTCATTTTTACCTCCTTTCTTGACTTTGGGATTCCTTTGGTACTTCTCCTTGGAAACTGTGTCTTGGAGCCCATTTAGCACTAATCACTGTTATTATTCTGCATCCCTGTTGGCATAGTACTGAGGTATGGGTATGGAAAACATTCTATAATCTTCCAATTAAATCTCAGTTGAGACAGGCAGATGAATTACACAAATTGTTTCTTACTCTTTTATTTCCCTCTTACTTTTTCTACTGTTTTTGTTTTTATTCTCTTTTTAGAGAATTTTTTATTTTCTTTTTTCTTTTATTCTCTTCTTGAGCTATAGCATTCTTGATTACAAAGCTCTAACATCTAAGACTGTTTTACTCACTAACATCATCCCCAACCACTTTTGAAGAGGAAGGAATGCTAGGGGGAGATATCTTTTTCCCAGATAGGGCAAGGATGTGGCAAAGTAATTTTCCCTATAGAACAGACCTTTGTTATGGAGAAAGTTCTGAATGTATTTCATGATTACTTTTCCCCTTCCAGTACTAAGAGGGTATTTTTCCCAGGAATTCACAATGTTTGCAGGAGTAGACTTCCTGAAGATAAAGTCCTAAATTGTAGGGACCTAAAGAAGTTTCTTGGTCAAATGCTATGTCACACTGAGCTTCCAATGAGTCACCAATTTTACCATTCAAGTGTTCCAAACAATTTATAATCTCTTTGTCTTTTATTCTATGTAATAAGATATTGGCCCTGATTCTCTGGCTTTGATACATGTCCAGATTATGGGAATAGTTATTTTTCCTGAAACTTCAGCTCTCTGATTGTCACTTTGTCCAGTTTTCCCTGTAAGGGTGGGTGGTAATTTATAAGCTCTTTTTATGTCAGAGCTAAAACTGGAAAGTTCTTTGTGTGTTTACATAGTCCAGATATGTATTGTTTGTTGATTGTATATATTTAAAAATTTTCTTTCATTATAACTACCCATTTTATATTTTTAATGGTGTTTGAGATAAAGAAAACCTTCTGATTTTAATGTTGTACAGTTAATCTTTTCTTTATTAGTGGTTTGTGCCTTGTCAAATATGGATACAAGTTATGAAAATATTCTATGATTTTATCCAGAAGCTTTATTGTTTGACTTTTCATATTTAGGTATTTTATACCCTTAGAATTGATATTTGTATATGGAATGAGATAGGGTCATTGAACTGGTGCCTTCATAGAAAGTATAATGTTGTCCTCACTGCTCTAGTCTTAAGTCATGTTTCTACATAAATGTTGGTGTGTTTCTGAACTCTATAATAAGTTATATTCATTAGCCTATTTTTGTTTGTCTAACATGTGATGTTAACTACTCTTACAACAAAGGTAGTTAACTACTTGTGTAATGTCTTGATATTCTGTTGTATAGTCCCCCAATTTTATTCTCCTTTAAGACTGTCTATGTCCAGAGTTACCCAAGCTTTTCTATCAAGGGAGAGAGAGTAAACATTTGTTAGTTTATAAGCCTCCTGGTACTGTTTTACTGACTTTCATTATTAACTTCATCCAGGTAACAAAAATATTTGTACTCCCTTAATAATTTGAAATTTTAAAAAAGAGAGAAATTCTATGACTACCTTACAAAATTCAAAGCAAAATGAGTCAGAGGCTTAAGTCCAAAATGTAAAGATATAAAAATAGTTTGAATAGTACACATGAAATGTAAAATTGATAGATTATATCATAACTTCTACTCATCAAAAAATACCATGAAGAAAATAAACAAGCAAGACATAGATTGAAAGGAAATATTTACTCTCTCTCTCTCTCATTTTCTGTCTATCTCTTTCTTTCTCCCCCCTTCTCTTCATATTTACATATATAAAAAATATTCATTGTATATTCTGTATACACTATATATATTCACTTTATATACATATGTATGTATGTGTGTGTATATATGTATATAAAAATACAAAAGCAGGATGGGTATGTTTCCTGGGTATATAAAGAACTCCTAGAATTCAATTATAAATGACCTGGTAAAAATATCAAACTATATGAACATAGATACTTTACAAGTCATCAGGAAAATGCAAAATAAAAACCACAATATTTAATCACCAGAATGACTAAAATTAAATATAAAATGAAATATTATATAATTATGGAAGAAATTTTGTATAGTATTACCACACTGGCTAAAAAGGCCTAACATTTTTAAAAAAATTAAACACATATCTTTCCTAACTCCAGAAATTTTATTCACACAAGACAAAAAATCATATATCTATAAAAAACTTGTTTGAGAATGTTTATATCCCCTCTATTAATAATAGTAAAAACCTATATATAAGCAGTAGGTATCTACCAAGAGATAATGAACTCAAAATACAGTATATCCATGAAATACATTAATGCTTAACAATAAAACAGAATAAGCTACACCTGCACCAACATGATGTAACTCAAAACACTAAAGGATATATACTGTATGAAGTTCTAGAAAATCCAAAAATAATCTAGAATGAAAAATATCAGAGGAGTGGGATGAGGGCAAGGGTGTACAGGGAAGCAGCATAAAAGAACTTTCTAGGGGTGATGGAAATATTTTATATGTTGATAGATAATATCTGACTCACATGGTATATGCATTTTTCAAATTTGAATAGAATAATATTTATAATTATTTTCACATTTTTATATTTTATTATAAAAGTAAAAAGAAAAATATTAAGTAATAATTCTCTGTGTGTATTTAGGGACCTATATAATTTCTTCATTACCAAAACTTTTCAAAGACTCACTGCCTCCACTGTACTCCCCTTTCATAATTGATCTGCAATCTGGCCTCCATCTCCAGCTCTCTACTGAAATTAATCTCAAAATATCAAGCAATCCTATTGCTAAACCCAATTGGCTATGCTCTATCTTTTCTTGACCCCTTTTCGGCATTGGTCACTGTTAATGCCTGTCTTTTCTACTAGCTTGTATAATATGTCAGACCTCAGTATATGAATAATAAACTCTGCAATAACACCTATGCCACTCCTTCTATTCAGGCATCCTCCTACCCCACTACCTATCGAAACTCTACTCATCCGTCAAGATCATTCTTAAAATTCAGTTCAATTTCTCTCTGATTATGACATGGGAATCATTGGCTTATGAATTTGATCCATATTCATGAAAACATTTATTAAGTACTTAAATCTGACCTATGTGTGTAGGATAGATCAATGACCAAAGATGAAGATCTATATGTGTACAGAGAGTTCCAAGCAGCAGACAGACAGTATAGAAATGCATATAATCTTTATCACCCATTTAAACATTTGCACAGTACCATTTGTTTGTTACTGTAAATAAAAATGGATGTTCTTATAAGTGGCCTCATATTGTTGTAAGCATCAATTTTAGTATATTGAATTTAAGTCTTTCATACTATTTTCTTATACCATTTTCAATTTATTTGCATAATGAATTGCTTTGTTGACTTTATCTGTTAGATTGCATGATTATTTTATGAAAGAATAAAATATCAAAATTAATAGCACCTTCCATAAATTTAATAAAATACTGACAAAAAATAGATAATCATAGGTTTAGAAGAACTCTACGTCATTCTTATGTAACAATTGATGTTTGGTGTTGGACAAAACAGAAGGATAGCTAATCAGTCTTAAATGCCTCCTCTATTAATTCATCCAATTTTTATAATAATCCATTTTACGTGTGAAAATATTGTGGCTTACTAGGATCAAGTGACCTGCTTAGTGTCACACAGTGTTATTATGCACAATAGGTATATTAGCTCTCTTGCTAGATTCATATATTTAGAAATAAATAGGTACAGGGTCATCCAATTTTTCTCTAAACACTTTTTAATTTTCAAAAACATGCATACCCAGTAAATACCTACATGATTCATGTACTTTGATACCTAAATGTGACATGATGATAACTTTGATAGCCATGATTTTCTATAATGGTCTTCAAGAAATAAAATACATGTATTGCAAAATATGCTAGCATACTCTAGAAAGAAGTCTTGCCTTCAGAGGAAACAGCCCTTGCATTTATCCTCAGTTCTGGTTCTAATTAATACATATAGTGCTTATATTTTCTTGGGCTTTACATTTTAAAAATTCTTTCAAGCTAATATTTGGTGTGATAACTTGGTTTTAATCAATTACGTATATTTAATAAGACAAATTAAGGTAGAGAAAATACATCACATAGATGTCTGTCTTCTCTATAGCAGTAATGATGACAATCTTTTTGCTCATTAATAAGTTTTAAACAAAACTTTCTTTAGGAGTATGGCTAACTATAAACATTAGAAATCTTAAAAATTGCCAAGCTATTTTGTAGTAGATGAATTAAATTTAAGGGCAATATCAAATATTTTAAGTAATACATAAAATAATAAGATATATTTTTATTATCTGTCTATCCTACAGTTGTGTGATAAAAATAATTGTATTCTTATTCGGTCATGCCTGAGCTGCTGTCAAATTACATGTACTTCCATGTTTCCGCTCAACATAGTCTGAATGAGTGTTGTACAGGAAAAAGTGGAAGATTTCATATCTTTCCTTATTTAGAAGGAAGGTAAATTGTTGCCCCTAATTTGTGGATGGTAGATTTATGAGGGAAATGATGGTGTGTAGAGATTTCCAGGTGCAGAATTGGCAGAGTGAGGTGGGCCCTACTCAACCATACTGCTTTCAGTATTAGATTCAAGATGGAACTTTCTGTGTTTTTTACCCTTAATTTGAATCATCCATGTGTCCTCTGTAACAACATACCCAGATCATACTTTTGCAATACATGGAGTTGCAAAATTCCCCAAACTTCAAATTTACCTTTAAATATTAAACCAAATTCCAGCAGAATTCCCAGCACCTACTACTGCAAGCCTATAAGTGTTTAGGCAAGAGATGTCAAGGCTTAAGAAACTCTATTCTAAAGAGTAAAAGGGTACACAGAACATTGATGAAAGACAATACAAAATTACTCTAGAAGGAAAAGGTCTAACTTTGTCGATGTACTTGATAATTTTGGGAAGTGGCCATATGTTACAGTTTGGGAGGAGTATTGCTTCTGGGAAAAGATTCCTATCAGAAGGAGAAGTAGTGATATCTCTTTGTGATGAGTCTATACAGAGAAAGAAAAATAGAACCTTGATTTTCCAGCAAAAACAAATGAGAAACAAGGCATGCAACCTCTTTGCTCACAAGAAATCATGAAGCAGAAAAAGGACATTGAGAAAGGTCTCAAGGAGGAAATTATACCTAACTTAAAGCTTAGAGGGTTTTGAATCAGTCAGGCAAAGATCATATGTGGTAATATATGAAGTCTGACAATGGAGTTTGTGAACTAAACACAGAAAAAGTGCTACATACCTCATTGCTGAATACCACTGCAGTCACCTTCAAGGTACTCTCCTTGGGAAGTTATGTACTATATACCTAGAACTCTTTTCCTAGAAAAAGAGCTATCAGACCTATCATTGTTTAGTACACAATAACACACAACAACTACTATGAATGCTACTCAGCAAGATACCTCCATTCCTTGATAGGAACTCATCTGTGAGACACTGATATACCAAGGTTATGAAACTTTACCAAGTTGTTTGTACAGTGCTGCCACAGTAAGTACATGGTGGCAAGTTTGCCAACTTAATTATTAGACCTCATGTGATGATAGCTCTGATACTCATTCCAGAAAAAGGTTTCTAAAGTTGCTTTAAAGGATGGACTAGGCACTGACATCAGTGCATAGCTTCCTAAGGGGAGTATTCAGCAATGAGGTATTTAGTTCTTTTCCTAGGATAAGTTCACAAACTGAATTGTCAGATTTCATATACTAACATAATACTTGTCTGACGGATTCCAAATGCTCTAAGCTTTAATTCAGCATCACTTCCTCCTTTATACCTATCTCAATGTCTTTCCCTATTTCCTTCTATCCCCAGCTCAAGTAATCAGATGTCCCTTCTCAAGCTCCTCAGCATTTGTGTTTACCTTCATCAGAGTGTTATACATGGTAGTTAGTGTTCTCAGCAGATAATACATTCTTGGAACAGAAAGGTACTAGTTTTTTTTGTTGTTGTTGTTTGTTTGTTTGTTTTTTCAGATGGAGCTTCAGGCTGTCACCCTGGGTAGAATACTGTGGCATCACAGCTCACAGCAACATCCAACTCCTGGGCTTATGCGATTCTCTTGCCTCAGCCTTCCAAGTAGCTGGGGCTATAGGGAACCACCACAACATCCGGCATTTTTTGGTTGTAGTTGTCATTGTTGTTTGGCAGGCCCAGGCTGGATTTGAACCCTCCATCTCTAGTGTATGTGGCTGGTGCCTTAGCCTCCTGAGCTACAGGTGCTGAGCCAAAGTTACTGTTCTTTATATCATTATCCCTGGTGTTCGTTCATCTCAAGGGTGGAAATATAGCCAGGTTTCAATAAATCATTAACAAAGAATTGTTATTATTATAGTACAGTCATTATTATTTTTCTTGATTCTGAAGGTAAATGGCACATGTCTTCAAGTCTGAAACTAGACCTCACTTATTCAAATCCTAGAAGCAAAAGGACAGCCTACCATGCCCCTGGTATTTGATAAATACTTCTTGAATGAAGTAATTTTATGAAATCTATATCTCAGGAATTAATAGAGATAATACCATCTGAAGTTAATTACAGCCAAAAAAAAAAAAGGTAAGTGTTCTAGCTGTACCTAACCTCCACTTATTGCACAAATTAAAAGCTTCTGCTACTAAAACTGAAGTCATATATGTGTCCTATAAGAACCATAAAGGAAATGACTGTGTATTATATTTTCTTGCCACAGTCTCATAATTTCTGAGCTGAACTTCTTAGCAAAATTTGATAGTATAAAAACCATTAGATATAACCCCTCTAGCATTTAGGAAACTTTTTCTCCTATCCTGTGATATCGATTTTACTCTAATTAGAATGTGAGGAAAGAAGGAATTGTATGTCCACTAAAATCAGAATTAACTGTCCTGTCTACAATGGAGAGATAACTTGGGCAGACAGTTACTGAAGCTTGTGAGAGATATTATGCATGTTTGGAAGGTTCCATATCTGTGTTAGGGACAATTCTGAGCCCCTGTAGTGGACCTCTATTGTCTTGAGGGTGCAGTTTGTTAAGAATTGCTTGTTTGTAATAAATGGATGATGGCCTATTTTCATGGCTACCCACAAAAATATGACTTCTTCAATGCCATTTTATGAAAAAGCACCCATTCTCCAATAAATGCAAGCATCAAATTCTTCACAAACTTTCCAAATACCTGAAAAAAGGTCTAAATTATATAATATATTATAACTATATGTATCTTTATGTGTGGTATTTTGACCTAAAAGATATTAGCCCTAAAATAAGACACGTAAAATACAACAATTAAAAGTTAGACTTTATATACAGATATAGAATTACAATTTGGAAATAATTCCTATACTTAACCATGCAAAATAAAATAATCTGAAATATTATTGAGAGGATTATTTGTCATTATATATTTAATGTGTATAAGTCCACTAATAGTGTTGGTTTATAAGTTGGTCATAATTATGAAAAGTAAGAAACAAACATAAACATTAAAAGTAAGGAACAATAGAGGTTATTTGTGTCATCATTATTAATAAAAATTAATAGATTCCATTTCTGTACAAGTGGCCAACTGTCCTCTGCTAAGTCAAGGTCTGTGCAGTTTCCTCAAGATCTCACCTCCACAGTGATAATTTTTCTTATCGTGAACATTATTCATCCTATATTCCAAACTAGCAGGGCCATCTTAGAACAAAGTGGATGGTGACATGTAGTGCCTGCAGAAGGCTGGGGAAGGCCCATGGGACTCCTAGCACCCCTCCTCTGTGTTCCTGAGCCTCATAGGAATTTATGTGCCATGAGTCAGAGGCAAGGTGAGGATGGGACCAGAGGGTACAGAGAACAGATGAGAACAATGCTGCAATGGGGCAGCCAGCTCACCAGTGACAAAGTTTGCTGTGGCTTCCACACTACTTGTTAGTCTATGATACTTGTGTGGTGACATCTAAGTGGAAAAAATATCTCTGGGGTATTTTCCAAACATTGTGCTTTCCAGAGCACAATGACTTCATTTCTGATTCGTAAGGTTTGGGGAAGATATATATATATATCTGGGGAATCAGAATTAACTGTCCTGTCTACAATGGAGAGATAACTTGGGCAGACAGTTATATGTGTATTTCTGGTCTATTCTCTTGGTTAATATACATTGAGAAGACAATTTATCCCTTTTGTAGTTAGAGAAATTGAGTATTAGAGAGATTAATAATTTGACAAGGTCATATGTAAAAAAAGTTAAAATAAAACATACCTATATTGGAATTGTGTTTAATTATTTTATTGTGAATATAAAATATATACTGATAACTTAAATCCTCAGACTTAATGACAAGTTATAACTTCTGGAGGTGAGAAAATCTGTATGCTCATAGGAACATACATATTAAATGCTCCATAAATCTTCCCAATTTCATTGTATTTATTTGAGTGAGAGTGTTTCTTTTCATTTTGAAAAGCCAGTTTCTTTTGCATCTTACTGACTGAAAGAGATAATTAAAACATTACATGTTTTAAATTGAGGTACAATTCACATAATAAGAAATCAACCATTTTATAGTGAGCAGTCTACTGAAAATCAGTACATTCACAATGTTGTTCAGCTACCACCTCTGTCTAGTTCTAAAACATTTTCAGCATTCCGGAAGGGAAGGTCCAGATGCACTAAGCAATTGTGCACATGAATATGTGTATACATGCATTTGTTTGAATACCAGTTTTCAATTTTGGAAGTTATATGTAAAAGAACTGCTTTTATTAATAAATAAAAATTCCTAAATGAGTCTCATAAATCAAAAATGAAAATCAGGAAATCGAAGGGTTACCACACTGGATAGGCATAAGCAAATAAGTACAGTAAAGATTATTGCCTTCCGTCACTGAGTTCCTTGGTGTTTGGATTCCTTTCATCCCACCTTCCATCTTTACCTTTTATCTTTTCATTCCTATCCCCAGTCACTCTTTATGTCACCTAAAGAAATGCATGAAGGTATAATAATAATGATTTATCTTATTTGTCAGGGTAACTTTCACATTTCTTTTAGACATTCAAAACATAACATCTGTGATTTTATGAGGTGTGGTCTTATTTATTTTAGCCAGGTAATTCAAAAAACTCTAGTGCCTTGCAAAGTAATGGATATGAGGGCAAATGCATCTTAAATGTATTAGGAGGCACTGTATTTTATGGCCATTTTGCAATAATAATGGCTAAGTCTCATCAAAATAGATATGAAAGCATGGATTTCTCTTCTTTAATAAACTTATTTGAAAGAAAAATTGAAGTAAAGCTTGGATGATTTTGTTTTTACTATATTTTGGACTTTAGTAAGTATTTTTTATTAAATCAAAGCTGTGTACATTAATGCAATCATGGGTACAAGATGATAGTTTTATAAACCATCTGAAATATTTTCATCAAACTGGTTCACATAGCCTTCACCACATTTTCTTAGTTACTGTGTTAAGACATGTATACTCTACACTTAGTAAATTTAAGTTGTACCCTTGAAAAAATGCACTGTAGTTGTGTTCCCACCAATTACCCTCCCTCTACCCATCCTCCCCCCTCCCCTTCTCTCCCTTTTCTCTTTCCCCTTCTTTTTGGGCTATAGTTGGGTTATAGCATATGAAAGCTATAAGTTGGTTTTATAGTAGGTCTAAGTACATTGGATACTTTTTCTTCCATTCTTAAGATACTTTGCTAAGAAGAATATGTTACAGTACCACCCATGTAAACATGAAAGAGGTAAAGTCTCCATCTTTTTTAAGGCTGCATAATATTCCATGGTGTATATATACCACAATTTATTGATCCATTCATGTGTCATTAGGCACTTGGGCTTCCTCCATGACTTATCAATTATGAATTGGGCTGCAATAAACATTCTGGTGTAAATATCTTTGTTATAAAATGATTTTTGGTCTTCTGGATATATACCTAGTAAAGGAATTGAAGGATTGAATGGCAGGTCTATTTTTAGATCCCTAAGTAATCTCCAAACTTCTTTCCAAAAGGAACGTATTAGTTTGCACTCCCACCAGCAGTGCAGAAGTATTCCCTCTTCTCCACATCCATGCCAACATCTCTGGTTTTGGGATTTTGTGATGTGGGCTAATCTTTCTGGGGCTAGATATTATCTCAAAGAGGTTTGATTTGCATTTCTCTGATGATTAAAGATGATGAACAGTTTTATCATGTGTCTGTAGGCCTTGTGCCTGTCTTCTTCAGAGAAGATTTTGTTCAAGTCCCTTGACCACCCTGAGATGGGATCACTTGTTCTTTTCTTGCTAATATGTTCGAGTTCTCTGTGATCAAGGTATCCATATAGGTTCAGAGGAGATCAAACTTTCACTCTTTGCAAATGATATGATGGTATTATCTGGAAAACAACAGGGATTCTACTAAAAAACTCTTAGAAGTGATCAAGGAATACAGCAGCATCTCAGGTTACAAAATCCACACTCATAAATCTGTAGCCTTTATATATACCAACAATAGTCAAGGACTCTATTCCTTTCATAGTAGTGCCAAAGAAGAAATATTTGGGAGTTTATCTAACAAAGGAAGTGAAAGATTTCTATAGAGACAACTATGAAACTCCAAGAAAAGAAATAGCTGAAGATGTTAACAAATGGAAAAACATACCATGCTCATGGCTGGGAAGAATCAACATTGTTAAAATGTCCATATTACCCAAAGCAATTTACAAATTTAACACAATCCGTATCAAAGTACCACCTCATACTTTAAAGATTTTGAAAATATAATACTTTGCTTTATACAGAACATGAAAAAAACTTGAATAGCCAAGGCATTACTCAGAAATAAAAACAAATCAGGAGGAATCATGCTACCAAACTTCAAACTATACTATAAATCTATAGTGATCCAAACAGCATGGTATTGACATGAAAATAGAGAGGTAGATGTATGGAACAGAATTGAGAACCAAGAGATGAAACCAGACACTTATTGTCATTTGATCTTTGATAAGCCCATCAAAAATATAAATGAGGGGAAAGATTCCCTATTTAACAAATGGTGCTGAGAGAATAGGCTGGTGACTTGTAGAAGACTCAAACTGGACCCACACTTTTCACCATTAACAAAAATTGACTCTCACTAGATAAAATATTTAAACTTGAGACATGAAACTATAAAGATTCTTGGAGAGAGTGCAGGAGAAACACTTGAAGAAATTGGGAGAATACTTTACGAGGAGGACCTCCTGCCCCCAGGCAATTGAAGCAACACCAAAAATACATTACTGGGATCTGATCAAACTAAAAATCTTCTGCACAGCCAAGAACACAGTAAGTAAAGCAAGCAGACAGCCCTCAGAAAGGGAGAGGATGTTTGTAGATTATGCTTCTGAAAGGTTTCATAACCAGAATCCACAGAGAACTCAAACTTATTAATAAGAAAAGAACAAGTAATTCTATTTCACTGTGGGCAAGGCACTTGAACAGAAGCGTCTATGAAGAAGATAGGCACATGGCCTACAGACACATGAAAAAATTCTCATCATCTTTAATCATCAGAGAAATGCAAATCAAAACCACTTTGAGATAATATCCAACTCTAGTAAGAGTGGCTCACATAAGAAAATTCCAAAACTACAAATGTTGCCATGGAAATTGAGAAAAGGGAACACTTCTGCACTCCTGGTGGGAGTGCATGCTAATACATCTTTTTTGGAAAGAAGTGTGGAGAATACTCAGGGATCTAAAAATAGACCTGCTGTTTGACCCTGCAATTCCTCTACTAGGAATATATCCAAAAGACCAAAAATCACTTTATAACAAAGGTATTTGCACCAGATTGTTCATTGCAGCTCAATTCATAATAGCCAAGTCATGGAAGAAGCCCATCGCCCTATGAATGGATTAATAAATTATGGTATATGTATACCATGGAATATTATGCAGCCTTAAAAAAGATGGAGACTTTACCTCTTTTATGTTTACATGGATGAAGTTGGAACATATCCTGCTTAGTAAAGTATGTCAAGAATTGAAGAAAAAATATCCAATGTACTCAGTACTATTATGAAACCAATTTCCAATCACTCACACTTTCATATGAAGAACAGATCACAACTATGATCAAAGATGAAGGACGGAGGGGGGAATGGAAGAGGAGGGGGAAGGTCAGATGGAGGGAGGGTTAATGGTGGGATCACAGCTCTGGTGCATAAAGGAAAGGTACATGTCAGATCTATTAGTATAGAGTATAAATGTCTTAACAATAATTAATTAAATGAGACGAATATATTAACCAGTGTGATGTAAGCGTTCCTAATTCTATATGAAATCAGCACATTGTACCCCATAAATGCACTAATGTATACATGATCTATGTGTTTACTATTTAATAAAAAAAAGAAAATATTTTCTTTCTTTATATCCTTATTCTGTGTCTTTACTTAAAACCAAAACACATGCACACACCTTAGGCTATGGTTACACAGGGTCAGGATCATGAAGATGTCACTAGGTAATAGGAACTTTTCAGCACCATTATAATCTCATGGGGCCACCATTGTTTATATGATCTGTCGCTGGCTGAAATGTTATGAGAGGTATGATTCTATCTGGGTAAATGGCAATGTCTATATTAGTGTACATAAAGTAAAAAATCTTGACTAAAACTCTGTGATTCACTGCAGACCCTACAAGCCCAATTTCCCTTTTTTCTTTTCCCATGCTCGAGAAGTAACTGTGTGGCTCTTTTATTTCTTTCTTAACCTGGTCTCCTCGTGAAGGATTTCTGCTGAATAAAATTCATCCCCTTTAAACAGTTCATTTCTGGCCAGTCTCCCTCATGATCAAGGCATTATTTCATTCAGTCTATCACTGCCTTTAATAAAGCAACTCTCAAGTATATCTTTAGGGTGACTGTCTCCTCTCTGATCTATTTTGTTACGGTTTACAGCACAAGTGCCAGAGGGCAAACTTAGTTAATTCCAAATAATAATATTCATTTATTTTTTAACTATCTGGCGATAGACACACTGTACACACCATGTCAATTCTTTATAAGCAGATGTTAAATGTAGGTGTGTACTTTAGTTATCCTTAGGTGTGAGGAAACAGTTCTGGAAGATTAGTTAACTTACCCAAGATTTCAAAGCTAGGAAGGAGCAGGTCTGGGAGTTTCTACCGTACCCTGAATCTTCTCCATTCATGAAGGCTCAGGGTGAGTGGGTCTGGGGTGGGGATGCTGCGGTAAACTGTTTGCCACATTCCTCATGCTGGCTTCCACGTCCTAATTTAAACATCAGGTGTATTCTGTACCGGCTGTACCAAATTCACTATTTCATCACAGAACATAGATTTGAGCTATGGGAAGACAGCTAAATAAGATTACATGTTTTCTTCCCTCTGGCTCTTATTTTTTTTACTGCCTTTTGACTGAAGCTCTTTATAAGATGCAGGTATTCACGGGTTATGTAGCTATCATTTGCCAACAGAGTTGTTGATTATTTAGCACGTGTATTTCTAGGCTTTTCCTCAGGGATCCAGCTTGCTTAGTCCTAGAAAACAAGAACTGCAAGACAGAGACATTGGTATAGGCGGAAAAAAATCTCTAGCAAAGTTCTTCATTCAGCTGGGAAAGTATGTTCTCACTGCTATCTCAAAATTATTTTTAATTAAAATTATGGATGGGCACAGTACCTTTAGGTAGCTTTGTATTTTTCACATAATCAAGTCAGCAATTTTTTAAAAATCCTGTTAAATGCTTTTTTCATGTGTGTTTAACTGAGTCTACAGGAGAACACACATACCTATGTGTTGTAGTCAGGCAACAAATTATTTTGTTCATTTTTCCTTAAAGGAGATGTTTAAAATTTGACATTGAGTGAAACTCATGTTTAACATGAAGTTCCAACTGTGAGACCCAGATTTTCAGCTTTCAGTGCCATTTTGTTGTTAGACTATAGAACTTCCCCTTTCCTGCCTCCCTGCCAGCATCTTAGATCTGCTTCCCCTAAACTCAGGCCTTTCCCCGAAATCAAGCATACTAATCAACCAATCAGAACTGCACCCCACACCCCTCTTGCCTCATACCACCCCAGACTCCCACCCCTCACCCTTCGTGCCCTGTGCCAATCAAGAGCCTCCCGTACTTCCCCAAACCCTGACCACCAATCACCCATACTTCCCCATACCCCCAACCACCAATCAAAAATGTATCCCACCCTCCTTCACCCTTCTTGCTTTCTGTATCCCGTAAAAACTTACCGGACCCTGGGTTCAGGGCTCTTCCTGGGCGTGCCTACCAGGAGAGTCCAGGCCCGGGGCTGCTAAATAAAGCCCACCTCTTGCTTTTTACATCAGAGTCTGCCTCGGACAGCTTGCTGGGGGCTACTGGGCTATTTGGGGGTAATTTTAGGCATAACACAACCGTCTTCTGAAATTGAGATGAATGGCTTTCAGGAGGCCCTGAGTCTTATTGCATGTCAGGACTTTTGTTTACAAAGCACCATGAGGTTAATATAAATGAATTTGGAACAAATGGACTCAGTAGCTTTGGAATACACAACTTACATGTAATAGAAAAAGCGGTTGGCACCAGTGTTTTAGATTTCACTGAAACACAGATATTCGGATAATATTACAGTAGTGAATGTCCAACCCCAAATGTAAGTTTCACACACTATTTAATGTGAACTTGAACTTACTGATATAGAATATATACTAAATACCCCTTTTGGTGTTTCTATCATATGTTCTAAAATTCTCTTTTTTATTCTATGACCACGTCACATGTAAAGTTTAAAAAAGGAAGATTTGAGTAAATAAAATGTGTCTTGATTCCCTCAGCACGTGTAATGCGAACCCCATTGTTCCAGAGAGGACCCACACTATTTATAGCCTGCTTGGCGCTCGGATTTGACAGGCAGCCATCTGGGCACCGCAAGAGGCCATTTTGAAAACACAAACCTTCAATAAGATCAAAGTGTGTTCAGAAGTATTAAATTATACCCAGAGAAAAAATATGTGTCCTCAGTCTTTTATGTGAAATTTAACATTGATACATGCTCTGTGTGTTTTCAGTTTCATGCTTCCACACAAAATCTATGCCACTGAAATGCTTAGAGAGGGCTAGGGAAAAAAACAAACAAACAAAAACCAGACTCTAAACTGGGATCACATGTCCTTTCTGGCCTCTAACTGTGGCATTCATCCCACATAATATAGACTCAGAAACACAGTGCGCCTTCACTCTGCGGGGGTTACAAAGCTGCTCAGTGTAGGAAATCAGCAGTGAATATCTCTTCCCCTAGCCAGAAAATGAAAAACACCTGACACTTGAGAACTGTTAGTACATGATTTGAATGCCATTGGGGGCTGCTCCTACACATTCCGTATTACAGCCGTGGAGTGTGTAACCCATGAATAGCACTTGTGTTCTGTTTGCTTTAGAAAACTGTGTTGATCCCTCCAGGCGCTCTATTTGCAAGTACTCCCACATGAGGCGTAGAGCAGGGGGAAACCGAAGCAAACAGATCTGTCTTACAGAGAGTCTGTTCTGTAAGGAAATATTTTTAGTGGCTGGAGAAGTGGGGAGTGCGCCTCCCACTCAGGCTGTAACTTTTAAAAGACTGCAGCCTCGGAGATCTTTTATTGACTTAACTAAAACTATTTGTATAATGCACAGAGCTCAAGGTCTAGGGAACCATCTCCATGTGGCTGGGAGTTTTAATAAAGTTAGACCAGCCTTTTTGGATTTAGTTTGTGGAAGGAGGATTGTAACATGGATATTTTTCTTTGGAAAAAAGTTGCTCTGGAGGGTTTTTTTTTTTTTTTTAAATTATTTCTCAAGTTGTGAAAAATCAGATCAGGGCTAATCTTTCCATATTGTATTATGAGGTGTATTTTTCTTTTGGATTTTTTTCAGGGTGGCCCCATTTTAACATTTCAAGATTGAAATAAAATCATTCAATGTCTTTTAGCATAAAATTTCTTAATATCTTTTCTGTATATACACTTCAGTCTAGACCAGAGTGATGTATTTTAAGAATGTGTCAGCTAATGAGTAAACTTGCTTTGGGATAAATGAGTACATCATGAGAATAACAGTTTGATTTCTGCTGTAATTTTCTGCTGATCACAAATGTTACTTCTCGGTTCTGTTGATAAACTCTTTTGCTTATTTTAGGAGTTTTGGGTTTGTAGTCTTTGTTTATAGTTGGCTGTCAGGAACAAAGGTGTACATATGTATCTATAAAGGAACTTGGCTTGCACCATGGTCGCTTCTGAAAAAGAAATCTGTCAATTACTAGACAATGCCCACATGATTTCATACATCATTCCACCCAATACACACAATCTCACAGATACTCCCCAAGGTAGATATTATCATATCCTTTTTTTTTCCCCAGATGAGAGTACAAAGCCAGTAAATAGCAGAGATAAAATTCAGTCAAGTCATAGTCTTCCAGGGCTCATGCTGTTAAACATTATCTTCTACTACCATCTACAAATCATTGTGAAACTTGCTCAGAATTCCTGTGTTCAAAGAATCTTTTCAAATCTTGACAAGACTCTTAATAGCTCCGTCTTCTTCTTAGCCTTTTAAGCAAATACCTGAAGAAACGGTCTAATAAACTTGATGGAATCCCATTCCTGTATAGAGTGGTTTAGAACCCTGAATGTCATTTAAATCACCTAGAAAACTTAAAAAAAATACCAATGGCTGAACCCTCAATAGGCCATTCACCTCAGAATCTCTGGAGGTGAGGCCAGAACATGAGCATTTTAAAAGACTCTCTTGGTGATTCTAAAATGCAGGTTCAAAACCTGTGCTGTGGATTGACATAAAATGCATTAGTATTAGTTCTCCACATTTCTTTTTCGGCTATACCAGAACTGGTAAAGATTTTCTATCTTCTTAGAAAAGCAAATCAGTGATTTTTTTTTCTTTCTGAACACAGTAACAGAATTTTGTATATGCATACCAGTGGTATCTTTACCGCCTTATCAGCAAACCAATCTTCCTAATTGGTATGTTTGGAGGAGGCGTTGAAGTCTGCATTTATTTCCTGCATTAGGAGTTGGAGGTTGGTAAGAGCTGTGATGCCATGGCACTCTACCCAGGGGGATAGCTTGAGGCTCCGTCTCAAAAAAACAAACAAACAAAAAAAAAGAAATGTGATTGAGAACTAACATCATGGTAGACAACTCAAAAGTTAAAATAAGGCTGATACCATTTTATCTTAAAATTTTCTATCTTTTCCCCCCCAGCAATTTAAAGGGGTTGTCTTATAATTTCAAGGACTCGATCCACCTGCCCCAGCATCTTACCCTTCTGTATTGGGGGTGTGAGGAAGGCCCGCAAACCTGTTCAAGGACTCTTCCTTCCACATTTCTACAGCAACGTGCTGGCACTGAATCCCCTCTTCCTGCTGTTATCTATTTGCTGTTGAGTTAGTTGCTTAACTAGCCTCGCCGAATATTGTTTATTGTACCTGTTAGGTAAGTTTTTGCCCATCTCCCCCTCCCCCCTGCCCTCCTGCTTAATTTTTTTTTTGAGTTTTACTTTCCCCCCCGTGCACGCGTGTGCTTATTGGTTAGTTCCTGGCTCATTAAGTCCACCGGTCCAGTTCAGTGAGCCAGATTTATACAGATCCAGCTTCTTTGCTGGTTGCTCACAAACTTCTCTTTCTGTTTTTGGCAAAAGGAAGAGCCAATTGTACATTTGCCTCTCTTCAATAATTATATTTATTGGAAAACATCATTTCCTATCACTGAAAACAGCAACAACATTATCAAGTGTCACATGTTCCTAGATAACTGAGGTCAGTCTTGAGAGGTCATACTATGAACTCAAGGTAGATGTTACATGACAGGAAGGCTGCTGTTCTCAAGAGAAATGTTTGGGATCTCCATGTGACATCAGATTCTCATACTGGGTGATCTGCCAGGGGTGTTCAATCTGTGACCTGTGGGCCACATGTGGACTTTTTGAGGCCTGTTTTGCTTATCTGTGGTGTCAGATATTATGAAAATTATACATGGACTTCCCCCTCCCATTGGCTTTTTTTAGTGCTTGTTTATTTAATGTGTGGCCCAAGACAGCTCTTCTCTTCCAATGTGGCCCAGGGAAGCCAAAAGGTTAGACACCCCTGATTCTACTCTGAGCTTGGACATTAAGTGAAGAGAATATTTATTATTATTTTTTTTTATAAATTCAAATATAGCTAACCTTTACAAGCTGTGTGTCTTCTGATTACATCCCCTGATCTACTTGCCACCATTTTGCCACCACACTTTTTTGCTTTGGAAGGAAGCTCAGATTACATCAGCAGGTTCCCTTGTACTCTGGCTGCAAGTTGGCTAGCAGGACAATAGGATGGATTTGTAGGATGAGAATTGAGCAAGGGTATTTATTCTTCCAACTTCCTCCTAGCTGGGTCACTCATGTTTTTTTTTATCAGCAGACCTCTCTGTACAGCTATTCTTTCCAGGTTTGTTCAGCCATTCCCTTTCTTGCCCATTCATGAATAAGGGACATAAATGACTCTCCATTCCTGTTGGCCTCAGGAATCAGCATAATTCTTTGATTTCTCCCAAACCTGCCCAGATCTTTGTTAATAGTTTCTTTATTAAACTGTATGCAACTATCCAGCGTGAATACGCCATCTCCAGGAGATAGCCTTAGGAAGATCATGGAGTTGTAATTTCCTTGGATAAATCTTAAGTACCAAGGCATCTCTATATTTAAATGGTCTGACAGTTTTCTTGGGATGCACCATCTGAAACTCTAGGTTAGAATGTTGGTTATTTCTTAAAGTTACTTTGCTGGATTACTCCCTCCCTCCCTTCTTTCCTTCCTCCTTTTTTCTTTTCTGCCTATCTGCTTTTATTTGCTATTCTGTGCAGATAAATTTGTATTCATAGTTAAGAATACAGATGGTCTAGGGATATAAATTTAGAGAAGGGAAACGGAGAGCATTTTCAGGATCACGACATATTGACACGTCACTGTTTTTTCAGAGAATGGTTGTATTTACTGTAAGAGTTAAAACATTGAAGTTTGATGATCTAGCAGTCATTAGTTTTGACTGCTGACTATTTTAATTCACACACTTCCCAAGCATGTAGTGAGATAGTACTTCTTGACTCCCAAGGAATTGGATGGGGGTCATGTGACTATTTCTGGTCAATAATTCATGAGTGAAAGTGACACATGCCACTTGTAGGCTAGAGCATTTAACGTTGATATAGGACAGTCTATAGTTCCTTTTCATTTTATAAGAGTGATCAAACATGTTGCAGAGAGTGCCTGCTCCATCAACTGCAGCCCCAGGATAGAGTTACTTGGAATGGAGCTTTGAACAACATTGATTTTATAAGTAAGGGGTGAGAAATTTTTTTTTTAAAGTTAACCTAACTGACATATACTATGATACACTACCTTGATATTAGCCCTAATAATGGATTTACTCTTATCTATTTATATTTTTATGTATTTTGTGGAGGAGGAGAAGGAGAGAGCAAAGTGAAAGCTAGTAAGATAAAACAGTTACATGTGGAAACATGTTGTGCAAACAGATGCCAGATTGGGAGGAGTGAAAAATTAAGAATGAGTAGCAGAAAATGAGGATACTTGGTACCTAATATGTGTTGAACTGTGACAAGCATTCTAATGATATTTCATAATCACAAAAATCCTATAAAGCAATCAATATAAATACCGATTCTACAAATATTTATCGAGCAGCTCCTGAGCTAGGCATTGTGGTCGATGCTAGAGATACAGGAGTAAGCAAAATAAATAAAGTCCCTATACCCAGGAGCATACAGACAGATGATAAATAATTGTGTTGAAGAATGGTGGGCATAAGGAAAAAGGAAGAGCAGAGGGCCTGGGAGCAGATAGAAGAGGGTTTGATCCTGGTAGTAGCACCAGAGAAAGATGCCTAGAGGAGTAAAAATCTAGGCTGGGACACAAGAATGAATAAGCGTAAGCAAAGCAAAGAGAAGGGGTTTTCTAGAAATGGATGTGCTGTTCCCAGAGTGAGAGAGAGCTTGGCATTTCTGAGGAACTATAAAATAACACAGCTATTTTAGCTACTCTGCAGGACAAAACATCTGGCTTCTCTGAGAACTTCCTAAGGGACTAGGTAACCAATACAGAAGTGCAAGGAAGTTAACTTCCTAAGGGGCAACCTCCATCCAACAGGGGACAAAGAAGAAAAAGGAGAGACATGACCAGATAATTTCCTCCTTTTCTCTTTGAAATAATAAGGATGATGATAAAAATGCTAGCCTTTATTGAAAGTTTAGTATGTGTCAGACACCATTCAAAGCCCTTTCAACCCATTACCACATTTCATCCTCAAAGTGATACCGGAATTTCGACTTCTCTCCTGGCTGGCTCGCCAAATCTGATACGGGACTTTCAGGTTCTTGGTCTGGGTGATTTGAAGAATAAATCCGTGGACCACAGATCAGTGGCAAGAAAGAATTTATTTACAGAAAAGAATACAAAAACACTAAAGTTTCTGGTAGGGAGAGAAAACCCAAGTCGGGAGAGAAAAGCTCTCTCCGTTTAGCGGTACAGGTAAGTGCATGAATTCCTTCTATATGAGGCCAGGAAATGAATGGACACAGTCCCTTCCACTGGAGCAAGGTGAAAGAATGTACTACTGAATGGACATTGTCCATTCACAGAACTGAGGCCTAGGAAACTTACATGAAATTGACCTAGGCATAGGAAATAGAGCTTCTGTATTTAGACATAAGTGCAAAGGGGAAGGAGACACCAAGGTCCCGGTTTCTCCCCAGGAGTTGTCCAGTCCCTTTGGCTACTGGAGCCTCCGGTAGGGGAGGGAGGCTGCCCCTCCTCTCATCTACGCTGCAGCCCTCTGGTTCCTCTACCGGCTGCGGCTACACCAACACTGCTAAGGCGGAGCGGGAGGCAGAGGGTCTTCCAGCCCAGCTCAGCTGAGCTGGCTGGGGCGCCACCTGTCCTGTATCAAAAGCATCTCAAATCCTAATATATGCGCCGAGAATATGGGTAACTTGTCCAGTGTGACACTTTTATTACCTGACAGAGTTAGGCATTGAACCAAGATCTGAGGAAAGCAGAGCTGGCTCACACCATCCAGTCAGGTGAAGGCTGGGCTGATAGTCTGATTGGGTTGGTAACTACATGTTAAAAATAGCACGTTAGCAAAGCAGTTGGAAATTGCCAAGAATGGTAACAACTTGTAACTAGGTGATAGATTCATTCTTGGTTTTTTTCTCCTCTACGTTCTTGAGTATAAGGTTGCAGTTTCAATGGTGCCTTAAAGTGTGTGCAATAAAACACAGCTGGTAACTGACTTTAACTGTAATTATCGGCCTCTTACCAGTATTTAAAGATGCATTGCATGGATCAGTGCTTTGAACTTGGCTTTTTGGTTTTTATCAACAGTGTACCATTACTTTCCCAAAGACCTTTTTTTCACCTTTATTTAGATCTCGCAGTGGTCTGTAATTACATGAAACTAAAAATTCTCTGTGGGTTGATTTCCATAAATTACAAATATGTCATGCGTTATGTTACCAGACAAAAGGTCAGCAAACCAATTTGTTACACCAGTAACACATTCACTAGAGCTTGGACAGTGATCCATTTGTTGAAAGCCTTTTGGTTTTAACTCTTTAGTCCACATTTCAACTGAAATAAAAATTGAACATAAAGTAAAATTGGGGTCTCTGCTACTCATATGAATTAGAAAATAATGCAATTTTGGATAGACAGTTGTAAATTGGTATTTGCCTATCACGCATCTATTTTAATTTCATTTTCTGGGAGAGAGAATAAATATATGGTGTGTTGTAACATCCTAAATGCATCAATTTAAATTAATTCCACTGTCAATATACAAACTAATTCCACGATATTCAATGATAGGTTTAGCAAAAGGAATACTACTAGCTTAGTTCTATCTTCAAAAGAATGAAATACGCATTACAGAACTTCAAAATTAAGTTGGATTTTCATAGTGTCTTGAGTGGTCCTTAGTAGTTAATTAAAAATAAACCAAATAAATGAGATTTATGTGATAGAAATGAATATTTAGGTTCTGCAGCTATGAACTGGAGGACTTTTGGTCCTTCCCTTAAAATTTTCTTTTTCCCATTTAGAAAACTAGTAACCCCTATGACTACAAATAGCATCCCAGTTTTTAATTCTGCTAGGCTTAAAAGGTTAGGGTTGTCGCTGACTCCCCTTCTGCCTTGCCCGTTACCCAGCGTCATGCCAGATCCTCCTTTTGCAGTTATGGCTCACCTGTCATTATTTCCCTTTATGTGCCAGCTACCAACATCAGAGCGCCATTTCCTCGCATTTGATTAATAACTGCTTTTTCCTGCCCCTTTCCATAATACGCACTGATAGGGGGTTATATTTCTGGGAGACAGGATCATTCCTTTTCTGTTCTTCTTCAAAAACATTCTGCTGTGCACAGCTGGAGTCCCAAGCACCCTGGCATAAACTCAGAGTGCGCCACATTCTCACCTCAGCCTACTACGGTGCCAAATCTCTCTTCTAGCTACTGGGTCTCACAATCTCTACATTTCTTGGATTACTCCTCACCTTCAAATGATGCCCTGCTCTTTTGTCATCTGGCATATTTTGAAATTATCAGTTCTCATTTTTGCTCATTCATATATTCCCCATATTTCTTTTCTTTCTTTCTTTTTTTTTTTTTTTTAATCGAGGCAGAGTCTTACTGTGTCACCCTTGGTAGAGTGCTGTAGTGTCACAGCTCACAGAAACCTCAAACTCTTGGGCTCAAGCAATTTTCTTGTCTCAGCTTCTCAAGTAGCTGAGACTACAGGTGCTCACCACAATGCCTGGCTATTTTTTTGGTTGCAGTTGTCATTGTTGTTTTAGCTGGCCCAGGCTGGGTATGAACCCGCGAGACTCAGTGTATGTGGTCTACCACTGAGCACGGTGCCACCCTATTCCCCATATTTCATGGATCAATTTAAATACATTCTCCTTTGCTCTTGCATAGCAATTAGCACATTACTTATAACCCAGTGGTACTTATTTGTGTACCCTAATTATTATTGTTACAAGTCTATATCCATCATCTCAATAACTCTCTGCACTATATCCCTGGCATATATCTTATGTTCCTTACTCTTAACAGATAATAAACAGAGGGTTAGAGAGTTAAAAAAAGCTTCCTGAGTTCACACAGCCAGCACTGAGAAAGCCAGGATCAAACCTTGGTCAGGTGACTCTGAAGCCAAAGGACCCTGTTATTTTATGGGTTTTCATAGCTACTTCCAAAACAGAATTCGGAGATGTATAAATGTCTATTACACAAACACACATGCATGTGTACATGTAAACTGTAAGTACACCCTATGCCTTTGCAGTATTACAGATAATAAAGTTATAACTATTGTAATTAATTTAAACTACAGTATTGCATGTTAGATGTTACAGAAATATTCTGCTTCCTAGTCATCAATTAAAGGTGTATTTAACAACTAATAGATTTGCTGTATTTCTTGAATATCTCCTTTATTAGAGATGTCTGCTGTGCCTCACTGCGTATGAAGGAATGTCTTTGGAACTTGAGTATATTATGATCAATCCACGAGTGCCTCTTTGACTATTTGGTGGGTTCCGTTTTTTGTGGTTGGACGTATGATACAGAGTAGGTCACTAAGAGTAGATCAAAGAAGTTGATCTTGGCATTGAAATAGAGCTGCTCAGAGTTTGGGTGTTTTAAGGGTCTGTCTTTGAGTGACAACTAGAAATAACATCCCACAGTGCCTGCCCTGGCCATCTAATGCTGATGTGGGGCGAAAGGACATCTGTGAGCCAAGTCACTGGGAATCCAGGGTGAGGAGGGATCACAGGTGTAGCCAATAAAGCTCCCAGGCAGCTTCAGTTGTCTCTTTGTTTCTCCACCAATTGAGAATCCTTTGTGCTTTTTTTTTTTCAGTCATTTTCCTCTCTGTACTCTGCTAATTAAAATTCTAATCACTCTGACAGCAAGAAGTAGGGGGGAAAATCACTCTTCTATACTGGAGAAGGTAATTTCAAGGTGTTTTAGCTGCCAAAGAAACAAATGAAAATTAGACAAAGAAGCTGGTTTTCATAGAAGGGCAAATGAATTTTGTTTTCCCATCCTGCCTAGAAATAGGAAACTTTAGCAAAGACAACACGTTTATGTTTGGTATTATAACCATTCTAAATACAGGCAGGTTAAACAATATGCTTTTACTTTTTTATGGGTTAAGGTTTCCTGATAAAAATAGTCTTTTATCCATTTGTTCATGTTAAAAATAATTTATTGTTCTTGGGGTGAAATGGAGTGTAACTTCAAAGGTTTGACTTGGTCTTTCTAATATGTTGTTCCTGAAAGTGTTTCCTTTTAATCTTGATTTCAGATCTTTATTAAACATTTAAGAGACTAGAGATTCGTATTTAAAACAAAGAGAAATTTGTGGTATGATTTCTTAAAAATAAAATCGGGATGTTGAATTTTTAATGCCAACTGGTCTAGAAGTATTAAATACAATTGCATCAAAGATGTACTTGAAAATGAGTTCCGTAGAAAGGTAGGTTTCCTGAGAAGTTTTTCAACTAGATGAATAATTTAGCTGAAGTTTGTGTCTATCACGGATCTAGAAATAGGTTTGGCTTATCCATACTAGATAAGCTACTGTCTAAATTGATTGGCATTTCACTGATTACTTCACTTTACTAAATTGACAGGATTCTTGTTAATGTACACTGAATTGGCTGTTTGACTCAATGCTATTTAAATCTAGTTGAATGTATCTTTTTAAAAACAAAGATTGTTGACTTAATCAACAAGAATCCTTCAGTGACACAGGACACACATACATAGCTCTGCAAACACTACATAAGGCCTCTAGGACTTTGTAATGTAATAAGATCATTTATTATGGGATTCTAATTTTCAGAAATCAGGTACTATGGGCAATATATTTATCTAATTTTCATAGCCTTTAATATCATGGGGATTGAAAATTTATTTAGATATTTTATTCCCTGACCAAAAACTAGTGAGGATAATGTTATACCTAACATTAAAAAATCCACTTTCAAAGATGATTACAACTATACAAGTTCATTATTTTTATTTTATATATTTAAATGTTTTAGAATCAAATATATAGTATAATTTTTTTTTTATAAAAGAAGCCTTCAAGCTGTACTTCATTAATAAACTAACCTATGTTTTTTATTGTTGTTTTGATATTGTTATTGAGTGGTTCATTAGGTATATAATTTTTGGTATAAAAAAGTAATGAATTATTCATTAATAAGGTTTTAACAGCAGATAAATTCAAAGAATATAAGAATTCAGTGATGTTTTTATAAGAACTTCAGGAGGTTTATATCCTAGGAATATCTGCGGGTATGTTGACATAAAACAGTCAAATAAACACATTTTGGGTTTTAAGTTGTAAAGTATCATAGGATCATGAATGTATCATTTATTGTTGTACTAATTCTAAGATGACTTTTGAAAATACAATGCTTTAAAAAAGAGAGCCTGGCCAAAATTTCATGCGTAAGAATAGTATGGAAACTGGACCTAGTGGGTTGAGAAACTGATATTTGTCATCAGATTCCCCAAGACAGGGGAGAAAAAAAAAAAGTCTCCTATATAAATACCTCAGTATTTATTGGTAATACATTATATAAATGATTCTTGTTATAAAGTTAATATAACAGAATATTTGGAGCTCATCTCTCATATCTGTCAGTAGATACCTGTGTTATCATGACATCCCTGATTATATAACATCTCTCAACCTCAGTTTCCTCATTTATAAAATAAAGTCAATGATGCAATCTTCCAAACATTAGCTGTGGAAAACTTACTGTCTCTCTGTCACTGTTAATGTAGAGGAAGAGCACTACTCTGGAGGACTTCCTTCAGCCTGAAAAGTTAAAAAGTTTTGGATCTGTTATTGACTACCTACAATGTTCAGACTTACGCTAGAAATTGAAAGATACAAAGGTGAACAAGGCAGAGTCACTAACTTCAAGAATCATTTAATTTAGTGACACAAACAGCTATGCACACAAATCATTTCATAAGTGAGAGACTGAGTAATAGCTGAGTATGGAACTGACATGGCCATGCACTTAAAGTCAGTTCTGAGCTTCCTACTCAACTAGTAACTCCAACAAATTTGCAGAATCTCCAACATGGATCTGGTCATCAACAAGGTTAAAGTGACCATACCAGCTGCCACTGAGGGTCCCCTAAACCAGAACACTTTTAAGAGTGAAAAGAGGTACAATTAATAATCATACTGGGATAATTAGCAAAAAATGTGAAGTTAGAACCCAGAAAAATCAGTACCTACAGTCGTTGTACCCAGAGCCCAGCCTCTGGACTAACGGAACTGACTATCAGTCTAGTTTTTGCCCATCATTGCTCCTGCTTTGTGCATTTGAACTTTGTCATTGGTCAACCTATTCTCTGCCTTAAAGGGCTTATTTCTTCCAATCTTGGGAAAGACACTGAGATACATTCTGCTTTCTTTGCCCTAAACCCAGCACAGTGTGGTTGGCCATCAAGACCTCCCAACCCACATTTTGGTGTAAAAACCTAATAAATCATTAAGTGCATAAGGTTGGTCTCCAGTAAAGCATCATTTGGACATCAGGTCTAGGGCTGGGAGAAAGGCTGAAGGACAGCTTTCTAATTCCCTGAGGCTAAGAAGCTAGCCTACGTAACCACACAAGAATCTGGTGATCACAATTTATATATGTTGGGACCACCTGTCCAGTTTTGGCTAATGTTGACAGAAAATATTTTTTATAGATTTTTTTACTATTGATAAGTTAAAAAAAAAACTGATATTTTCTTAACAAGCCATCTCAGTACCCAAAATATTTATATATAGCTATCTACCTATTATCTTATCCTAAGTATTTAATAAACATAGGTTTAACTCAATATGTTCTGTGGTGTGGCAAGCTCAGAATGACGAAGGCTTTGATCTTAGTTCTATGATCTATTTCCCGTGTGACTTTGGGCAAGCTGGTGAATGTCTTGGAACCTTAACTTTCAACTGAGACATACAGATAATGATAATTATTCACTAGTATCTTTGTGGGTATAAATGCTTTCAAAATATATACATCTCTTTATATTCTTTTTTGTTTATTTTGTATCTGCTATTGACTATTCCAAACTTGTAAACTTCTGCCCTTCTTTTCAAAGTCACATTTGTGATTTATGTATCTATTGTATTGGTCAAGAAGTAGCTTTTGAATTAAAAAAAAGTTATTAGAATCATAAAAAAAATTGAAGCTAAAACAAATAGATGCCTGTGTATGTGTATGTGTATATATATATATATATGTATAAACAATGAGATTATATTTATAATTAAAGGGCTAGTCATTTTTCAAGATAAAAATTATGTCCTTCTTTAAAATAAAGGCAATATGAATGATGTGAAGACTCATAGGTATGTTTTACTTATTCTAATCAATGAAGCAAGGAGAAAGAAAAGTCTCTAAAAATACCTGTACAAAGCCCTATACGTGAAACTATTCTTTTAGAATAAAAAAGATTTAAGATTTGGCTGGTAAGATATCAACTGAGAACCAAGGCGGAGCTATTCAGTGAGACGGGCTGTTCTTCAATTCGGCTGTTCCTGTACTTTCTAAATTCTGAATAACAACTCATTGTATAAATGGATTTACTCTTAGGGGAATGTGCTTTATATTTAATTTTTAATTTATGGTTTTTTCCAATCCAAATAAAATGAACTTCAGAAATGTGGGAAAAAAATCCTTTCAAAATAAGTGTTTTATGACTTTCCGAATTTCCTTTGCCATTATTATCATTATCTTCCTGGTTGTGTTTCCAGAGTATAATATCTATCTATAATTTCTATCTATCTATCCATACAACTATCTATTTCTTGGAGGAGAAGAATTCACTGGAATGTTTCCACATGTTGCTGGAAGTGTTTAGAAGGTGTGATTTCCTCCCCGCCCCCAGACCTTCTCTCCTGAGAGTCATGGATTAGTAATAGGTTTCTCTACACATTGTCCTTAGAATAAGGCCTAACACAGCTGAAAAAATGGTTGCTCTTGCTCAGCTTTGAATTTCAGGAGATGTTTTTTTCTTTCATCCTTTTTATATATGAAGGTAAAATAAAACATAGACAAAGTATTAAAACCCATAACTTTTCAGTCCTAAGAGTCAGGAACTTGGAAGAAACTTTTTGAAAACCATCTTTGATATCAGAGACCTAGGTCTGAGGTACTAAACACGGAATTGAGAAAAAGAAAATTTAAATTAGTAAAAAAAAAAAAAAAAAAAAAAGACATGAGGGAGGGGAGCATTTCTTCCCCCTCCCAGAATGAGGTGAGAATTGGGTGAGATGTTAAGAGGCAGAGTTAGACAGGAGAGCACCAGGATCCAGCAGGGCTGAGAGCCTTTGACAGGTTCCAGCTCTGCCTCTCTTTGCAGGAAAGCCTGGCAGACAGCGGGGGAAGGTGATGATGGGAGCAAAAGGGGTTAACTCTGGGATGTTTGGGACTCTGACATGGAAAGGACTGAAGCTCTGCTTTCTGACCATAGCCCTGGGAGGACTCAAACTCACCTAGCACCCTATGAAAGCTTTAGGAGAGGGCATGTGGGCTCTAGACCAAGAAGGCTTGGGGTGACTACAAGTCTTTGGTTGTTTCAGTGACATTTGGAGTAAGAAAAACTACCTATGGCTACCAGAGAGGAGTGGGGGAAGAAATCCCTGGTTGGTCTCCAAAATCTGAAGAACAAATTTCCTAGACCAGAAGTTATGAAGACATGGCAGACGCAGGCAAATCTCAGGTGATTCATGTGAGGGCTGATGTTGGAGTCTGTCACAGGGTGTGCTGTGGTGAGGTATTGTGGAGAGAGAGGGGCTAAACTGAGAGGGATAAGCTGACTCTCTGGAGGCCAAGAAGGCCAGGATAGCCTAAAACCTGACACTGATCCCTAACACTCAATGTTACTTTCTGTTCCACAGATTTGGGTGCTACTGGTCTCTCCAGCCCCATCTCCTCCTTCTCTGCTGTATTTACTCTGGTCACACTGTTCTCTTGTCCTGATGCAAACATTCCTAGTGGGGTGAGGCAGTCATCCTCACCAGGGCCTTTGCAGGCTGCTTCCACTGCTGAAAATGTTCTTCCTTCCAAACTTCACAACTGCATTTATCCAAATGTCTGTTCAAAAGTTCTCTTCCTAGAGATTTTTTCCAGATCATTCTTTCTAAAATAGCTTCCTTTACTTTCTTCTCCATCCCTTTACCCATTTTATTTTCTTCACAGTACTGAATACTACCTAAAATCGTACAGTGTATTTATGTGCATAGTTTGTGCATATGTGTGTCTCCTGACTGAGAATGTGAGTCTGTGAGAGCAAAGTATCATCAGTCTCCTTCATGTATGTATCTCTAGGGTCTAGCATTTAACAGGGTTTCAATTAGTATTAGTAATTGAATAAAGAAATGAATAAATGAATTTCCCCTACGCAAAGTTACCTCCTAAAAGAAAGAAATGAGAATTGGTAAAAATCCTGAAAGGCTGGATAATTACTAAAATAGTTAAATGACTAATCAGAAGTGAGCATGTTGCTTTTAATGGGTAAGATTTATAGTTCACCACACTCCAATACACAAACATACCTTTGCTTTCCCTTTACAGACTGAAACTGGAGGTAAAGTATAGCAAAATAAAGTTGATTTTCTGCATATCTAAATTGACTATCAATTTTAAGTCATTTGCATCTATTTTGTCCGTACTGATAAATTATTAATTTGAACTTATGATCTGTTTCCACCAGTATCTTCTCAGAAAATTATGGTTTAACTTAAAGAAATTTACTGGTGACGAAGAAAACAATTTTTGATGTTTTAGCTAGATTATAGTGAAATACGCACACCACATACAGTATTCAACTGTAGTAAATTTTGTGAGTTGGCCAGATGCATTGTGCTTACAGTTAGTTGTGAGTTTTAGTCCTCCATTTAGTTTCTCTCTCCCAACTCCCTTTCTAAACAGTAAAAATGCCAGGCTCACCCAGGATTTTGAACTTAGCCTATGCATTTACTTCTTTTATTGCCCCCAAATCCTTGGAAATGGCACAAAATAAAGCAATGCATTCTTGTTAGTAGTACTGGACCAGGCTCATTAAACAAATAAGATCAAAATGTTAAGGAAACTATAGCTTGAAATAGCTTCAGAAATAAACTACAGGAGAGATGTTTAGAGAATGATCATGGTCAAAAATGAATAGTAAATGTAGCAAAAGGTACCTCTAGAACAGTGGTTTTCAACCTCCCTAATGCTATGGCCCTTTAATACAGTTTCTGTGGGTCATGACCCACAGGTTGAGAACCACTGCTCTTGAACAATTGTCAGAAAAATTAATTATTTACATGTCTTCAGGGCATTGGGGAAAACCACGTCTGGTTCACATATCCTATCCTACATTGAACATTCAACTCTGGGCTGAACTTGAGAACCACACTCTGCAGGATATGATCTCCCTGGCTAGAGAGGGGGCTTAGTACTATTACTGTGAGAGACTGCAGGGGAAACAGAGCAGAGTTTAGTGTAACCAATAACCATCAATGCAAATGTGAAGGGTGAACATGACAATAGTTTTTTTGAAAGGCACAATTAACTCAATTTTTCCATTGCCAGGAGAAATCTCTCCTTATTTTGGCAGCTAGTAGGGGGAAACAAAATAAAACAAACAAACAAAAACAACAGATCTGCTCAAGGTCCCCAAACTCTAAGTAAATTGTACTGTTCAGTAAATGCTTTTGAAAGCATTTTGAGTTAGCCATCCTCGTCACGTTAGAAGCATTCTGGGAAATATAACTTGAACAATTACAGAGGAAATCATATTAGCCATGAATACAAATGACCCCTGAACTTCTTTTATATCTCTATATAGACAACCAAAGTATTTTAGGAATATCAATAGCATTGAAGAGAAACACCAAGATAGTCTAGATGGTTTCAGAAAAATTGGAAGGGAAATGAAGAGATTCAACACAACGTCAGATGATCCTTATGCAACACCATATATAGAAAATAATGAGTAATATAGAAGGAGCACATGTTTATCTATGCTCTATCTTCATAATTTCTCTTCTTTTTCCAGCTTCAGGTTTAGTTTCTTCATTTTAGATTTTGGGCCAGACATAGTGGCTCATGCTTATAATCCCAGAGGCCATAGTGGGAGGATTGCTTGAGGCCAGGAGTTTGAGAGCAGCTAGGGCAACATAGAGAAACTCAGTTTCAATAAGAAAATAAAAAATCACCTGAGTGTGATGGTATGTTCCTGTAATCCTGCCTACTCAGGAGGCTTAAATGGCAGGAACTCTTGAGTCTAGGAGTTCAAAATTACAGTGAGCTATGATCATCCCAGTGCACTTCAATTTGGGTGACAGAGTGAGACCTTTTCTTTATAAAAATAGAAAGAAAACATTGGGGTATAGATTCTAATTTTCTAATTTCTTAAGGTGTAAAGTTAAGTTGTTAATTTTTTCCTAGTTTTTTGAACTATAAAAGTAAGCATTTATTGCTATAAATTTCCTTCTTATCATTGCTTTTGCTGAAGCCCGTGAGTTTTGGTATGTTGTATTTTCATTTTCATATGTCTCAAGTTATTTTAAAATTACTCTTATGATTTTTTTCTTTGACACATTGGCTGTATAAAATGTGATATATAATTTGTGGATCTTCTAAGTCTCATTCTGCTATTGAGTTCTATTTTCATTTCATTATAATCAGAAGAAAATACTTTATAGGATTGCAGTATTTTAAAATTTCTTAACACCTGTTTTGTAGCATAACATACAAGCTATCCTGGCAAATGTTCTATATGTACTTTAGAAAATGTGCATTCTGTTGTTGATGAGTGGAGTATTCAGTGCGTGTCTGCTATGTTTCATTATTTTATAGTATTACTCAAGTCCTCCATTTTCTTAGTAATCTTTCTGATTAGCCTATCAATTATTAAAAGTTGAATAATGAAGTCCCTTACTATTATTGTAGATCTTTCTAATTCTCTCACTAATTCTGTAATGTTTACTATATATATTTAGGAGTTCTTGTATGTGGTATATCTATAATTTTTATATCTTCTTGGAAAATTGGCCCTCTTATTAGTGGCTGTAAAGTTTGTGTGCAATTTAAAATTGCACATTATTTTAAGTTGCACACAAACATTATGGCCACCCTGTATAATGTTCATCTCTGTCGAAAAGTTTTTAAATAAACTAAAGTCTATTTTGTCTCATATTAGCCACCTCATGCTTTATTTTGGTTACTATTTGCATAGAATATCTTTTACCATCCTTTAATTTCACTCTATGTGCACATTTAGCTTTAAAGTGAGTGTCTTATAGACAGCACATAGTGGAAAATCCTGTTTTATTCACTTATTCTGCCAATTTATCTATTTTTATTGGGAAATTTGATCCATTTACATTTAACATAATTACTGATAGAAAAATACTTACTCCTGACATTTTGGTAATTGTTTTCTGGCTTTTTTTTGCCCATTCTTTTCTCTCTTCTGGCCTTTCTGTGTTTAATTAGTTTTTTATAGTGATATACTTTGATTTCTTTCTCATTTCCTTTTGGGTATATCTATAGGTATATTCTTTGTGGTTATTATGGGAATTATATAAAACAGTTTAAAGTTATAACTAAACCGATAACTTCAATTTCATAAAAAGACTACTTTTCCGCTCTCAGTATTGATGTCAGAAATTATATCTTTACATATTGTGTGCTTATTAATATAGATCTATAGTTATTTTATGATAGTCTCTTTGAAATCCCATGAGATAATTAAAAATAGAGTTATGAACCCAAATTACAATATTCCATGTTTCTATATTTTCCCACATATTCACCTTTACTAGAAAAATTTATATTTCATATGTCTTCCAGTTACTATCCAGTATTCTTTAATTTCAACTTGAAGGATATCTTGTAGCATTTCTTACAGGGTAGGTCTAGTGGTAATAAATTCCTCCAAATTTTGTTTATCTAAGAATATTTTAAATTCTTTTTCATTTTTGATGGATAGTTTCATTAGATATAGTGTCCTCAGTTTATTTTTCTTTTAGAATATTACACATATCTTTTCCACTTTGTTCTGACCTATAAAGTTTCTACTTAAAAATTACACTTAGAATCTTAGAGACGCTCTCTCTTCTTTGAAGTTTCTTTTCTCTGGTTGCTTTCAGTATCTCTTTGTGCTTTGCTTTCAATGATTTTACTATAATGTATTTAATTGTATGTCTCTTTAGGTTTAATCCACTTAGAGTTTGTTGCACTTCTTGTATTTGTGTGTATATTTCTTTCCTCAAGTTTTGGAAGTTTTCAGCCATTATTTTTTCAAATAAGCTCTCTGTTTCATTTTTTCTCTCTTCTTCTCCTTAGAATCCTATAATGCATCTGTTTGTTTGATTGATAGTGTCCCTTAACTCCCTTAGGCTCCATTTACATTCTTTATTCTTTTTATCCTTTTAACTTTTCAGACTCAGTACTTTCCAATGACCTGTGTTTCAATTCATTGATTTTTCTGCCTAATTAGCTTTACTGTCAAATCCCTTTAGTGAATTTTTAAATTTAGCTATTATACTTTTTATATTCTAAATTCTGTGTCATTCTTTTTTCATAATTTCTTTCTCTTACTGATATTCTTATTTTGTTCATAAATTATTTTCCCAATTTTGTTCAGTTCATACTGTATTAGTTCAATGATTATACTTAAGATAGTCATTTTAAATTTTTTATCAATTAAGTCAGGCTTGTTTCCTGAGGGTAATGTTGGAGATTAATTTTGTTTCTTTTAATGGGCCATGCTTTCCTGTTTCTTTGTATGCCTGCCATCTTTTGCTGAAAATTGGTCCTTGAGGAAAGGAGAACTCTTCCAGGTTTTACAGAGTGGTGCTGTGTGGGGGAAGACCTTAACTAATTAGCCTATTACCAAGGTTAAACTTCTTCTCAGACCTTTTCTGGAAATACATCTTCCCTAGCCTGTTTTTCCTTTTCTTAATTGTCCCATATATAGGGCTTCTTTTACATGTCTTAATTGCCCTAAAAAAATCTCACCCTACTGTTTGAGGCCTTAGCTGCTCTATCATATTCTTCTGCCTATAATCTCTTACCTCTAGGCATCTGTGGATCTGCAGTCTCCCTGAAGTTTTTCTGTGCTACAGTTTTTGCCTTACTATTCTTTGGATTTTGAGATCCAAACTATGCCACTATCCTGTCTGAACTCTGAGTCAGGTCATAAAGAGAACAGTTCCTCAGGTAGGCAATCCACTGATAAATCATAATATTACGAACAAATTTCATCCTTTCTTTCTCTTCCCCCAAAAAGGAACTGAGAGGGTTCCTCATGACTGTGCCATGCTTCTCCAAGAGAGGGAGTAGGGTAAGGGTAACTAAAACCATCAAAAAATGTCCTTTCATTTGGAGTATGGCTTTTTTCTTGATTGGATGTTTGCTTAATTGCTACAGATCTTTAACTAGTTTCCCAAACTCCCACAGAGCTCTTTTGGTCAGTCTGTGATTATTTACCAGGGAATGAGAGCCCAGAGTTTTCAAGTCTGCCATCTTACTGACATTACCCCAAGAAAGATATGTAAGTCTGTACTTTATATTTAATCTAATAAACACTCAATTGGGGATTGAAATAGAGGAGTTTTTTGAACATTCAAAGACACAGTAAATTTATTGAGTTGTAATGTCTCCCTGAAAAACATTAACAAAATATTATTATTATTATTATTGGGGGAAGATAAATCAAAGAGCAGTGCTGAATTAAAAAGCAGAAGACATATAACTATAGCGATGTATCTTAAAATACTGATAAGTATCAAAAAACATCACAATTTGGAAGAAAAGTCTAAGCCATCTAGAATAGAAGTTTACTTCAAGGAAGACTAGAGAAGCAAAAGTGATGGCTTGCTATATTCTTGTGTTATTGGGCAGAGGGTGGAGAATGTGATTTACTTTGGGTATTAATGGGAACATAGAAGTTTATATATCTGGAATAGTTTTTTTTTGATGAGATTAAATAACTGAAATTAAATAGCACAGATCCTAAATAAAGTACTGCAAATTACAATCATCAGAATACTGAAATGAATGATAAAGGACAGTTGGAGGTCTGGGGAAAATGGGTGAATTTTTTACTGTGGGAAGGAACTAGTAAACCCTTTCTAGTGAACAATTTTGCAATATTGATCAAATTTTAATGTACGTCAAATATCTAACAATTCCACATTTGGAAAAACATATTTGGTATTTTATGAAGTATACTAAGTACTTTATACTTGGTACTTTATTAAAGTATACTTTGTAGTATGGAAAAGTACAAGGAAACCTACATGTCCATTAAGTGAATGATTTATAAATTTTGGTGAATACATATTGCAAAATACTACAGTTCTAAAGAATAAAAATCCATCTGTTTGGAAACAGCTTCAGGACACACAATAGCATCAGCAAACAAATAGTTTTTAAAAAGTGCATTATAATTATATAGGTAAGACAATATCATATATTTGTATATGATACAAATGCGTGTCTATAAATGTATGGAAAAATTTAAAAGATAGTAATAATGAATGGTGGCAAGGCGATTGGGAGAGAGCCTTGATGAATCAGAAGACTTTCAGTTTTTACCATATGTAGTTCTGCATTATTTAAATGCATTACTATATTTTGGATGTCAAATATATAAAAGCATGTTTAATCAAATAACTGATTTGCAATAGTCTAACCCACTAGCTATGTTGATAATTTGTATACATGATTAGCATGGCTGAAAAGACCCACCTGCCATTTTAAAAATCTAAACATTTCCTCTTATAGACTTCTTCACAGACACAAAGTATCCTGTCCTAAGATCCATCTTGGTATTAATTGGGGATTGGCAAATAGGCAGTAGTAAGTTTTTCTCTATTATAGGAAGAATGAGCGCAAAAATGTAAGTGCTGGGCTGAATGAACAAATAGAAACGTGCATTGCATACAGTTAAAGTTCTTATATTCAACAAATTCCAAAATAAGGCTAAATTTAAAAAAAAGGATGTCAATACAGTCTACCTATTTATCAATTTGCTTACAAAGCTATTAACTAATTTACCATGTTTGACTTTGATACAGTATTATCTTTGACTGTTTTTACTCAGTTTTTTGTTGGTCTACAATTATGTTAAAATGAAATCAGCAGTGGGGGGCCGGGACTCTATTTGATTATACACCCTGTTGTTTGGCAGAACAGGAGCAGGTTCGGGCATCTTGGAATTCGTGGCTTCAGAGCACTCCGTCCTCCATTTCTTCTCTTAACATTCAGCAGAATAGGCTGACGCCAGGGAAATGCCTGCCAAGGAACTTTAGTAGGAGGCAGTTTTTAATTAACAGGGGCCAGAGAAGGTGATAACCCCACGGGGTAGTGGAAAGAAATTAACATGGAAAAGCAGTTCCACGCTTCTGTGGGTCCCCAAAGGCCAGCCGTATTAGTGGTGTCTGTTCTGATTGAACTTTTGCTGTGTCTTTTTATTGATTCAGTTGTCAGATTCTGACAAAAGGACCGTTGCCCGTCAGTTGTTTGCTTGTAGTGGAAGGTTATGTCTAGAAACTGCTTCCTTTTATGGCTGGCTGCAGAGCGAAAACTGTCCTTGTGCTTATCATTTTACAGACATGATTAATGTTGTTGGGCTTTATGTAAGAATTAAGCGTGTGTACACACATACAGCTGGACAGGCTTATTTAGCCTGGGTGTTTGAGCCTCTATATTCTCTTAGTTCTTTGCCTACTTTTGCAGAAAATGTCTTTAATTAGTAAACTGTTTTAAAACGCAGTTTCAAGGGTAATAATTGCACTTCTGTTTTTCCCCTCCTATTTACCAAATCCTTGGCTTA
>CAUYQV010033350.1:0-20132 GCA_963574575.1 Galagoides demidoff | reverse complement strand
AGAATAATGTTCAAAAGGCTATTTCTAAAGTGAAAGTTTTTCTCAGCTAAATCTCTAATCAATATTTGCAAGTCATCAATGAAAAGCAGGTACCGGATCCTAAGTCTTTGCTTTTGCTTTCATTCGTTTTATTTTGTTTTGTGTTTATTCTACAGACTAGAGGACAATCAGCTGGCACTTCAGGTATGCAGTAAACATTTGTTAAATGGATAGATCATCTCTGTCTTTCTCAAAGGAACATCTATTCATTCTACAAGTATTTATTGTTGCTGGTTTAAGCAACAATTTACTTAGCATTTTCTATATATTCCAGGTAAAGGACTAGTCAAGCAGCAATATGACAATGATCACTATTATCATTGTTTGAGATTACTTTCCACATATTCAATTTTATAATGTCCTTTAAGTTTTCGTAATTTTCTTATACTTGTATTAGGGTGGGAGTATATGTTCACAGGTTTATTTCAAAGAAATCCAAAATAACAGGGGCACAAACTAAATAGAAATATGGTACGCTCTCACACAAAGAGGTGGACAGCTCCACCTGCTACGGGTAACTCTGTGAACCCAGGCTGCTTGCTGCTGATCATTCTGATACCCCCTCAGTTTGTTTTTAACTTCAGCTCCCAAAACAGCCCAGGATATGAAAAAACAGTGGTTGAAATCACTAAAGGAAGAGAAGAGGATGGATGGATACTGGGAAACAAATAATTTGTTTCATAGTGAAATATTTTTACATTTTTCATTGCCTTGAACAGCAGTGGTGCCAATTCACGAGTTCGATTTTAGACCTGCTAAGTTCAAGGAGCAACTGTGAAACCTCAGATAGTCAACTCTGGGTGGATGAGGAGTAGACAAATGAAATACACAGCACCCACAGTAAAGTTTAGATTTAGAACAGAGCGTGGACTGGAGAGTTAATTTGCGAATCGTCAGCATGACGGTAACTATCCAGCCATGTGAATTTGATATCCTCCAGAGCTTTAATTTCTAACATGGTAGCCCCTAGCCACATGTTGCTGCCTAACTTAAATTTATTAAAACTTAATATAGTTCATAATCCACCGCCTCAGTCACACTAGCTACCTACACGTTATCAGTAGCCACATGTGACTAGCAATTACCACGCTGGAGAACACAGGACAGGTTAATGACTGCAGAAAGTTGAATTGGAGGGTACAGCTCAAGATAAAGAATTAATGAACAAAAGCGGACCATGTACCTGGTAGATGACAGAGAAACTGATTTTTCCACATTTATTTACTATGCTCAAGTTTCATTTTTATTCTTAAGTTTTCTTACTACAGCACTTAACTAAAATGTTTACTCTTAGACAAGTACTGGGCTAAATGCAATATGTTATTTATTCCATTTAATCTCCAAAACTCACAAAATGAGTGCTATTATTATCCTTTTTTAATAGATGATGAAATTAAAGCTTTGAATATGGACAAATTAGGCTACAAATAACAAGAAAGTTCTGGAGAAAAACTTGGTTCAATCGGAATCCAGTAATACGTACGAATTTACAGAATAATCTTGTCAACTGCAAATAAGTATTACTTTGCCTATTTTTCCCCAATATTCATACTTCATTTCCTTTTATGGTATAATTACATTTACTTAGAACTTCCTGAATAATGTTAAATACTAATAAAAGTAGTTTTTTAGTTGTTTTCTTAGCCTTCATTGAACTACTCCTTACACATTCTACTTAAATGATGCTATTGGCTCAGTCAGTTCCTTGTTATTTTGAAACAGGATATGTTTATTTCTAACTTTCTAATCATTTTTATTAGAAGTGTATTTTTAATTTATGAATGATCATAACAGTCATGAAAGATTATAAAAACTGCTTTATTAATAACATCAAATTCTCTTCGTATTCCTGGAATAACTTACTTGGTTATTTTGTATATTCTCTTTTTTTGTTGTTGTTTGTTTTGGGTTGGTTTTTTTGGCATTTTTAAAAATTATTTTAAATTTCTGAGTAATATAGGGGTAGAAATGTTTTGAATACATGGATTTTTCTTTTTTTTGAGACAGAGTTTTACTTAATCGACCTCAGTAGAGTGCCGTTGTGTCACAGATCAAAGGAATCTCAGACCCTTGGGCTTAAAGGAGTCTTTTGCCTCAGCCTCTCAAGTAGCTGGGACTACAGGTACTCGTCACAACGCCTGGCTATTTTTAGAGACTGGGGTCTTGCTCAGGCTGGTGTTGAACCCATGAGCTCAGGCTATCCACCTGCCTGGGCCTCCCAGAGTACTAGGATTACAGGCGCGAGCCACCACGCCCGGCCATGGGTCAATTTTGTAATGCATGAGTCAGGGTTACAAGTGTACCCATCCCCCAGATGGTGTTCACTGTACCTGTAAGGTACATTTCCTCTCATCCTCCACCTCCCCCTGCTTGATTTCCACTGAGTCTCACTTCCCTTTGTGCACATGTGTGCTCATTAGTGAGTTCTAATATAATAGTGAGTACGCGGGGTGTTTGTTTTTCCATTTCTTACATAATTCACTTAGGATGATGTTCCATCCAAATTATTGCAGAAGGCATTAAGTCATCCTTCTTCTCAGCGAGTAGTACTATATGGTATACATATGGATGTTTTGTTAACCCACTCATGAACCGAGGGGTATTTGAGCTGATTCCTCATCTTTGAAATTGTGAATTGTGCTACAATAAACATTTAAGCTAAGGTGTCTTTTCGATTAAATGACTTTTTTTCCTTTGTGAGATTGCTGGATTGAGTGGTAGATCTACTTTTGGTTTCTCAAGGAAGCTCCAGACTGTTCTCCATAGAGGTTGTACTAATTTGCAGTACTATCAACAAGTGTGTAAATATAGTTTTTCCTGAACCCATGCCAGCATTTATTGTTTTTGGACTTTTTAATACAGGCCAGTCTAACAGTGGTGATTATATCATTGTGGGTTTAATTTGTATTTCCCTGATTATTACTAAGGTTGAGCATTTTTCATGTGTTTATCGGCCATTTGTCTACCTTCCTTTGGAAAGATTCTGTTGATACTTTTTGCCCACTTTTTAATGAGGTTGTTTGATTTTTTTTTCTCGTTGATTTTGTTTGTTCTTTGTAGATTCTGGTTATTAGCTCCTTTATTGGATGTACAGCTCACAAATATTTTCTTCCAATTTCTAGGTTGTATATTTGCTCTGTTGATTATTTCCATGGCTGTGCAGAAGCCTGTTCATTTAATCAAGTCCCATTAACTTATTCTTGTTGTTGCTGTGATTATGGATTGGAATTTTGACACATTTTTATGTTTCCATACAGAAACCAAAAATAATATATCATTAACTGCATGTAGATACTGATTTCAGATATTCCTAGGTTTTATGTTAGTAATATTTTACTACTATCTTGGTGGTTAGGAACCCATTATTTCAAATCTCTGCCTCTTGATAAAAAGTTCATCGCTGTGCCTAGGAAATAATAATTGCTCAAAAACATTAGTTATTCCACAGTGGAGAAGGTCCATAGTTCTCTTTCATCTTCTTTCTTATACTATAATTTTCAGCAGTTGGATAATTTACTGGACAAGATTTTCAAACTTTATGCGTTCCAGAACAGTTTCTGCTGAAGTGTTTGACCAAAATTTCACCTAAAATTGCCTAGCACAATTATTGTTTTTTGGGGGGGGTGAGAGAGGTTGAAGATTTGGCAGATCTTAAACACATTTCAATGTCAAAATGTTTCAAAAATTCAAATTTCAAAAAGAGTGTGTGTTGGCATCCATTGTATCTATCAGAGAGTTAGAGGACATTCTAATAAATTTTTATAAACCAAATTAAATGAAGTAGGTAAATGTTCCTATTAAATTATATTTCAGTACTTAACTGAATTTAATTGTATCGCTGATGAAAATAATGGATTTTAACATAACTATGCAGATTTAAATTAATAAACTGTGAATATTTGAGTCACAATGTAATTAGCATACATTTACCATGATAATCCTCATTTTAAATCAGAAACGTTATTTGAAATGATAATAAGTAAGCATTAAAATAAAACAAAAAAACAAAGGGCAATTTGTATATAACTTCAAGCTTCAGTTTGAGTTAAAAGTTTCAGCCACTATTAAAAACTGCCTGTTAATCCGAAGGCCACAGGGCAGGAGAGAATGCAATCACCTCCCGAGATTCTTTTTAGTAATTGTCCTAGATAAAAGTGAAGAAAGAAAAAAATATATAAAACTCTGAAGCGTAGCCATGTGCTGCATTTATTTTAAAAAGTTGATAAAATGAACCTAAAAATGGAAATTTAAGATGGAGAAAGATTTATTTGATGATAAGCAGAGAATAGATTAAGCATGTACCATATGGCAGATTTAGCCCATCTTCTTAAAGTGTGCTGTAAACATAACATTAGCACAAGCAATTCTGAGCAAAATGTTCCAAAAGGTGATTTTGCCTGCAGGATTATTACATTTAGCAAAGCTTTGAAGTCATTTTCAAAAGCCATTGTTCTCAGCACTCTGAGATCATATCTGGCCTTCAACATTTCTTGGTTCCTTTCACATTTACAGTAACATTCTCTGGATTATTTCTACACTCAGCGTGATTAAACCAAACAAATACAGCAGCCTCCAGCACACTGAAAACAAAGTAGCAGAAAATTCATGGCCAACTCTCTCTCTGAAGAGAGCTGATAAATACACCGAGAATAAACCCAACAGGTCAAGTAACCCATAGGAGTGTGTTAACTGAACATGGACTTGGGGGTGATAAAGATCAGGAGGAGAGGCAGGCAAAGAGACGGGGAGGTACACAGAAAGCTCTGCTGTAAAGGATGAAGGAATGTATAAATCTTGGATTCAGCACAAAATGGAATTTCTTAAATAGAAACACAGTGGGAAAGAAGCTCAGAAGAAGAAACAAATGTGGGAAGTGAGGGGAACTGAAGGAATCATCATCCTTCCAAGGGAAGGTTAATATAGCTAAGCTGTGGGTAAGACAGTGGATAATTAATCTGAAACCAACTGATGGCCAAGTGTGGTATTTCAAGGTGAGGATCTAGTTTAAGACACAGTTTGGAGTCTTTTTATAAAAAAAAAAAAAAAACTGGATTTTTTTAAGCTAAAAGTATCACATATGCAAAAGAACACATCTATGTGTCAAGAATAACAATAAGCATCCACTGTGCTCTCCACCCAAATGAAGAAAGGGGCACAGCATTGTCCTTGAAGCTGCCCTGTGATCCCTTCTACTTGGGTGGATTCAATGGAAAAATGGAGAGGTATCAGGGTCTTAGTAAGACTAGTCAGGTGGTGTTTAGGGGATAGAAAGAGAGGCAAGGGAAGAACAGAGAACCCGTGGAGACCAATAAGCATCCGGGGCACCGTAAACTAAGAAAGGAGCAGAGGGAATATAAAAGAAAGAAAAACCCTCACAACACCGTTACAGAGGGGTAGAAAGGCAACTATTACTCCATTGTTGTTTGTCTTGCTTGTTCATTTTTAGAGTTGTTTTATGTTGGTTGATTTTTACATGGATAAAATAAAATATTATTACCACTAAGAGAAAAAAGAGGGCCAGGTACAGTGGCTGACGCCTGTAATCCTAGCACTCTGGGAGGCCAAGGCAGGTGGATTGCCTAAGCCCACAGGTTCAAGACCAGCCTGAGCCCAGAGCAAGACCTCATCTCTAAACATAGCTGAGCATTGTGGCAGGTGCCTGTAGTCCCAGCTACGGGGGAGGCTGAGGCAAGAGACTGGCTTGAGCCCAAGAGTTTGAGGTTGCTGTGAGCTGTGATGCCACAACATCCTACTGAAGGTGACAAAGTGAGACTCTGTCTCAAGAATAAAAAAAGAGTGCAGGTTTGAGGGCCAAGAAAGTAGAGGATGGAGGAAATGATTTTCAGATGTGAAAACACAGGAAGGAGGAGAACGAGGGGCACTCGGTGTCACAGATAAGGAAAAAGAAACGGGGAGGGCTGAATGGTGTGGCCTCAGAAAACAGCCCCAGAATGTTTTAGTATCTGCTCAGTGACAAGTCACAAAAGGCAGTGCAGGGGGCAGAATGCAGCCTACTGGAGCTGAGAAAGAAAGGAGAGAGAGAGAGAGCAGAAGAAGGAGGGAGGGAGGGAGGAAAGAAGAAAGCCAGGGTGCGTGAACTTCTTCCCTCATTAAACCTTCAAGACAAGTCTGCCCATTTCGAGCCAATACATTGGTAGTAATTTGTTAAAGTAACAGAAGAACACTCAGAGAAGCACCGTTCCATTTACTCCAGGTCTACGAGAGACTTCCAAACTGGCATTTAGGGACAAACTTCCTACGGTAAATAAACCATTACATCTTCTTGCTTGCCTGCTCTCTTTCATATTTTCTTGTTTTCAGAAATGGGGAGGCTAATGTATTAAAAAGAATCCCCAAACCTTATTTACCTTCCACTCTCCGTTTGTCCCACAACAAAAGTTAAAGTTTTTCTTGTGTTACATTCGTGTTGACTTCTTGACTCTTTATGTTTTCTCATGAAAATGAGGATATATACCTAGGAAGTTAGAAAGATCAGAAAGGAAAAGAGAGAAAAGGCTAGATTCCTGGAAAACGTATTCTGCCTTTAAGTAATTATAAGTTTGTTAGATGACTGTGTGTCCATAACAGAGATGAACAATATTGTCAAACTAGGTGAAAAGAAAGCTGAATAAGCTGTCTCTTGTCACTGTTACCCAGAATGTCCACATGGAACCAACCCTGCCTTTCTCCGGTCAAGAGCCAAGGCACGCTTGCAATGACATTATAACCAGCACTATTCTCCATTGCATTCTGAGGAACATGAACCAAGCAGAGATATTTATTGTGTTGAAATTATTAGGAGGGCACTTAAATGTGTTAATTACACAGTTAAATATCTTTAAATAAAATAAGAAAAAAAATATTATCACTGAGAAATACCTCCCTGTCTCAGAGTTATATTGTCCTCTGTAAAACAAACTAAATTCACTCTTGTGGATCATAGTTTTAATTCTGTACTTTTGACTCAAATCTGCAATTTATATTCAAGAATTCACATACTTAGTGGTGAAATGCTTTTAAAAGGATTAGTATAAGCCAATAACACTAATGGTATGCTGAGAAAATGAACAGTTAAGCTTTCAAAATTGCTGGGCATAAAATGGTCATTCTCAATTACACCACCAATGACATTTTCCCTGGCAAGAAAGCTACACTGTATCTAAAGATAATGAACAAGTGGAAAGTGGGAACTTGAAAAATGGCCATCAGTGACTGCACACAATCTGATACCCACTAAATCATGAAGTGTGTATCTGTGTGCACCAGCGTGCATCTAATTAAGAATTTAGATAGCGGGTGGCACCTGTGGCTCAAAGGAGTAGGGTGGCGGCCCCATTCGCTGGAGCTGGCAGGTTCAAACCCAGCCCCAGCCAAAAAAAAAAAAAACCTGCAAAAAAAGAATTTAGATATGCAGTTTGACTTACAGTTTTCTATTGTGCTAAATAGTCTAGAAATGCAAATGTCATATCTGGAAACGTGAACACACGTTGGTGATTATTATGCACTGACTTATACAACATTGTTTGAAGTAAAGACACTAAACTGTGCACATGGATCGGAAAGGAGGTACAAGTTGGAAGGATTTCCTTTAACCTTTATCCCACAGGTTTTTTCTAAAAGTCTCCATATGCCTGAAAGGATAAAGTGGGCTCAGAATCTCATTAAAATAATTTTACTCCCCTTTGTAACATTCAAGTATTCTTAAAAATTAGCTTATACACTTTCTGTAATTAGTAACAGACCAATGTTCTTGAAATCCCACTTTTATCAATATCCCCCTTGTATTACGAAGTGGCTTCACGATTCTCACTACATTATTCATTCGAGAAACATTTTTTGAACAGAAATTCTTAGAAAGACACAATCTTAGCAGGCAGCAGAGAGGGGAATGAGGGAGGTTAAGAGAAATAAGACATGGTTTAGGTGCTCATGGCACTTATGGTAATAGAAGATGTGAAGATGAACGAACACTATTATACATCGTGGAAGAGGATCAACATGAAGAGTGGTGAGAGGACGTCACACAAAGCCTGGCATCTCAGCTGGGTCCTGGAAGGTAAAAGTGAAGCTTAAAAGGCAAAGTGGGGAGGAGACAGGCATTCTAGAATCTAAACAGAAAGGCCCGGAATCAAAAAGCAAAGGGCAGTTGAGGAGTGGCAGTTATTCAGCGCTGAATGAGTGAATACCCCAAGGACGCATGCAGAATGTGCCCGGGAAAGGCTGCAGGTGAGCCAGAGCCTGCGGGGGGCAGCCTGGCTGACCACCTGGGGAAACCGCTCAGCAGAGGGCCCTGGAGGCTGTGAGCAGAGAGGGTATCAGATCAAGCCAGGGTACCAGAAGACCACTGGGCAGGCTGGATGGCAGAGAAGATGAACTGAGGGCCAACAGACTTCAGAGGAGTGAGGACACTAGTTAGAAGGAATTTGAGGGTTTCCACATGGGGCCACCACACTGGAAATAGAGGTGAGAAAACAAGTGTCACTTACAGACCCGGCAGCTGATGCAGCAGGTAGTAATTGGGTGACGCAGAGCCCTAGGACCGACTGGACCCAGGTGGTCCCCACAGTGATGACACACCACCACCAGGAGGTGTGCGTTGAGCAGAGGAATGGTGGTTTCTGTTCTGGAAAATCTGAACGAGTGTGTCACTGGGATAACCCAGTGGGAAAATCGAGCAGATGGTTACAATGTGCTACAGGAGGTGCCTCCTAAGGGAAGAGGCCAAGCGGAGTTGTAGGGATGGAAGAGATAACGGAGACAAAGGAGAGGCAGGAATGCCGGGGAAGAAAAGGTCCACACAGACGGGCGTTTAAAATGCTCTTAAATGAGGGGGGCGCCCGTGCTTAGTGGGTAGGGCACCAGACCCAAATACCGAGGTGGTGGGGTCAAACCTGGTGCCAGCCAAACTGCAACAAAAAAATAGCCCGACATTGTGGTCGGTGCCTGTAGTCCCAGCTACTTGGGAGGCTAAGGCAAGAGAATCATCTAAACCCAGGAGTTAGAGGTTGCTGTGAGCTGTGATGCCACAGCACTCTACCAAGGGCAATAGAGTGAGACTTTGTCTCTACCCCCCCCCCAAAAAAAATGCTCCTTAAATGATGAAAAAGGTGACTGTGGAGTAGGGTATGGATTGACGAATACTAAAAACTAACATTCATTCTGCATGTAGCATATTTTCCATCACTATGTTAAATGCTTTATTTGTTTGATCCCATTTAATCCTGACCTCAGACCATAGTGAGAAAGATTCTAATGTCATTATAGAAAATGAAGGCATTGGGAATGTAGGGAATTTGTCCAACGACATAACGCTAGTTAGTGTGAACAAAGCAGGATCTTCCCAGGACTATCTGAGCCCACTGGCGATTTTTTCCACAAGTAACAAACCCTGGTGCTCACATATCCCAAGGCTGTGGGACTTCCTTACCTCAAACGTCCCTCACACTCTTCAAAGCCAGACTTGAGAGCCTAGTTCAGGAACCACCATCTCCAGGATGTCTCCCCGACTCTCTGAAGACACTCTGTTTGGAATGTCTACGATATATGGTCCTCAAGGCACACATGACCCTTTAGTTTTGTGTCATTTCCTCTATTTTGCATCAATCATTTAAGTCTATTGTTCCCTTTTCATCCACATACCTTGTTCCTTCTGACAGAGCCTTGTCGCCCTTTATATCTTCCTTCTCTGTCCTAGCTAGCAACCTGTGACCAGTAAAGGCAGTGATGTATCCAGGTGGAAATAATCTGCTATGGCTCAACCCAAGTCTCCAGACTCTAAAGAAATAAACATTGAACTAAGAGATGAGCAGGAAGGAACTGTCCCAGTGATCTGTGTGAACCAAGATGGTTCTAAGACAGCAGAAGGGCATTTTCAGCCTGTTAAAACCCGCAGGCCCCAGCGGACAATGACTAGGCAGGAAAGACACTGCTCCCTGGGTGGGGCTAAGCCTGGCCGCGCTCACTAAAGGTTCTGAAAATATCCTTGGCTTCCCTGCAGTGATCACACCCCCGAGAATTTGCCTTAGCAAATTAAGGCATACAACTTTTCCAGTGGACTAGCTGTTTAGCCTTATTTTAGAAGGTTTCTGGAAGTTTTCATTTCTTAATTCTAAGAGAACTTTTTCCCCCTTTCATAGGGAGTAGTCTACAAAAAGGATCTCTCCAAGAAAGTTTTATTTTTCATGCTTAAAAAAATATGGAATCCTTCTTTGCTGTAAGGTTTAGATAAACCCTAAAATATAAGCCCCTCAGATTCCTGGCTCAAATTCACTTTGGCAACATTTCTCAGACTGCAGGGCCAATGTGACTTCTTGTCCTTTCCCACCGAAAAGTGCAAAGAGCAACCCACTTGGTAGAAGCCTGACTACCTTGGGGTCGGGGCACCCTATTTGTACACAGAGCATCAAACTTGATGACGCCTCAGACGTGTTTCTTTCTGCCTCACTGCTTGTTTTCAGCTTTGCTTAAATGTTTTCCACAATGTTATTCCGAATGTAGATGAGAAAGTGAACAGCAAACTAAAGGCACGGAAGGCTCTGTCCTTTCATCACCTGCAGCGGAACTTTACTGCGACAGAAGGGACAGGATAGTGCACCCAAACAGCTGCCAAGTTTCATTTTGGTGAAAGAAACAAACAAACAAAAACCAGCAAGCCAATGGAAGCCGATGTCTCAAACTCCCCTAGTGCAGGGGGATCACTTGATTCAATTTTGGCTTCACCTGGTGCGAGATTCTTTGATTAAACTGAACAAAAACATGGACAGTTTAAAACTTCGAATCCTGTGCTATACACTGTAACATGCGTTCCAGTAAAGGTGACACATTTGTGGATGAAAACTGCATCCTTTAGTTTAGGATTTTAGAAAGAGAAGTAAGTATAACTCCAAGAATGAGCAAAGCACGTACCTTTATCCTCACCTGTGTGTGTGTGCGTGCCTGTGTCATGTGTGAATAGTCTTTTCTATGCAATACTCAACCAGCTAACTATAACTCAAGTTCAGATGTTTATGCTTAGGAGAAAAAAAAAATACATTTCTATTTTGGACTGTATAGCTCTCATCAGCATTTAGTTTTAGAAATAGAAAGTTTTTTAACTCAGAATTTCTAACAGTAAGACAGATTCTCATTTTGATGATGACAGCTGATTTGGGGAAATGTTTATTTCCATTTTAAAGTCTTCAAAAATGCACATTTAATATCTTTCCACAGTAACAGTATTATAAGGAGGAAGACACGATAAACCTTTGAATTTGACTTGCACAACCCTTACAAAAATCTCCCTTCTCTCTTTGATAGTTTTGTGACACAGGCTACAGAGGTCCTGTCCCACCCATAGCTTGAAACCTACTGTCTTAGCCATCTCCTCTTAATTTGAATCCTTTTTGGTTCTTTCTTGTTTGAATGAAGAGGGTCCACTGTTCACCTGGTGACACACTTATTGATGAGTCCAAGTTGGAAAAGATGAACTCAAAAGCACCAGGGTCCTCATACAAGGGCTGGGGTGGAGGCATTAGGGGCATGACTACAGGAAATGTAAGCAGTGCAGGAGGGTCGGGGCTTTCAGCTGGTGCTCTACATTCTGGCAACTCATCCCACTACACCTGCTGGACAACTGTGACAACTGTGCTTCTTCAGTCTCCTTCTCTACACTCAGGGGGCTCCATGTACCCCATGCAGAGGCTTCATTAATTTTCCCATTGTCTGTACTAAGATCCCTGTCCAAGTTAAGCCCCTTCAGATCTATTGTCCTATTTTGATACCCTCAGTTTTTCTTCCAGAGATTCAGCCACAGACATCAAACTAGGGCTGAAGTCTTGCTCCAGTTTTCTAGATGATCTACTCTAAGGAATGTCAGTTCTTAGATTCCAGCGCACCTTGAGACACTGCCTACCACCTACCAGCTCTAACACCTCAGCTGAATTAGTCAACTATCCTTAAGTTTCTCCACCTGCAAAGTGGGAATGATAACCACATGACTTATTTAATGAAACATTTTAAGCGTTACCTGTAATATAGGTAAGACTGTACGTTCCACTCCGGTAAGTACTCTAGAGGAAAATCTATTATCGCTGCCAGGCCCTCTATCTGAGGGGCTAGTGCTGACTACAGCACTTACCACTACCTCTGAAACTGCACCTGCAGTTTCAGAATTTCTCAACTCACTAAAATTAATTCAAGATGGATAAAAGATCTAAATCTAAAGCATGAAACAATAAAAATCCTTGAAGAAAGTGTGGGGAAAACACTTGAAATTACTGGACTGGGGAAACACTTTATGAAGAAGACTTCTGTGGCAACTGCAACAACTAAAATTAACAAATGGGACTTAATTAAATTGAATAGTTTCTGTACAGCTAAGGAGATAACCAAAGCAAATAGATAGCCATCACAATGGGAAAAGATATTTGAATATTGTGAATCAGACAAAAGCTTGATAACTAAGATCTACAGAGAACTCAGATTATGCAACATAAAAAAAGTCAACAATCCCCTATATCAATGGACAAGAGAGAGGAACAAAACCTTCCCTAAAGAAGATAGACAAATGTTAACATATGAAAAATGTTCATAGTCCTTAATTATTAGAAAAATGAAAATCAAAACCACCCTGAGATATCACCTAACCCCAGTCAGAATGGCCCACATCACAAAATCTCAAAGCTGCAGATGCTGGCATGAATGGGAGAGAAGGGAACACTTTTACACTGTTGGTGGGACTGCAAACTCATATAACCTTTTTGGAAGAAAGTATGGAGAATCCTCAAAGAACTCAAACTAGACCTTTGATCCTGTAATCCCATTACTGGGCATCTATCCAAAGGGGGGGAGGGAAATTTTATCATAAGGACATTGGCACTAGACTGTTTATTGCAGCTCAATTCGCAATTGCCAAACTGTGGAAACAACCTAAATGTCCACTAATCCAGGCATGGATTCTCAAGCTGTAGTGTATGTATACTCTGGAATACTATTCAGCCACTAAAAAAATGAGACTTTACATCTTTCATATTAACCTGCATGGAGTTGAAATACATTCTTCTTAGTAAAGCATCACAAGAATAGAGAAACAAAAATCCAATGTACTCAATTCTGATATGAGGACAACTGATGATTGACTACGTGGTAGGGGGTGGGGGAATGGGAGAGTAGAGAGAGGTAAGGGGAGTTGGGGGGTGGGGCCACAGCATGTGACATACCTCTTGGAGTTGGGACACAATCATAAAAGGGACTTTACCTAATAACTCCAATCAGTGCAACCTGGTTCTCTGTACCCCCAATGAATCCTTAACAATAGAAAAAAAATCATTATTTAAAAAAGATTTTTCTCTTTCTCTGTTGATATTTATTTGGTCTGCTATGCATCTTATAGTCAACCAATGATTTTAATGCCTAATTCAATAAATTTTGGCAATATTTTCATCAGTTCTGCTCATCCCTGGCCTCCCCGATCTCTTTCACAGTGACACTTTTCTCTCCCCTCAGAAAAACGTTTAACCTGTTTGCACACTGCTATTTTCTTCATGACATTATCCCCATAGACTTGGTCTAACATGTCCCTGATTTCATTTCTATTCTTGTTAAATATAACAAGTTTACAAATGTGTGTTCCTAGCTGTGTAATTCAAGTTCTGACATTCTCACCATGTACTCAGAAACACACAAAAATAATGAACACCACTAAGCGGGACATCACCGCACATCAGCAGCAACATGGCAACAGTGCCTGGCGTGCCTCTGAGCTGAGCAAGCCATGCCGTGCTGGTGCTCTTCTAATTGGTTAAAGTCTAAACACGTCATAACTTACGTGCCCACACTTTAATGCTGATATCCGGGACACACCTCTTCTCAGTCAGAAATTTGGAATTTCCAAGTGCTTTGTGTTCTAAGGCAGTGAAGTTGGATTCTGGTGACCAATCATTGTTGAAGATTCAGTTAAATCTCATATTTTTTGGCAGCAAGTTTGGGTTAAATCAATCTATTTATTTCCCAGACGTATAACAAATCCAGAGTCCTGTATTATACCTAATGTCATCCCCGAGATCCTGGAAATCTACACCAAAAAAAATAGCAATGCAAATCGTGACAAACAAGTTGCTACTGAAATTGTTAGAATGAATGGCTTTATAACCTGTTATAAAAAAAGGAAAAAGTTTTTATATAAATACTTCTGAATTTCAGACAGGAATTTAAGTCTTCCATAGACCACAGAGCTATGTGACATCTAACAAAACAAAAATTAACATCATAGAAATCCTAACATTGTTACAAAAAGGACAAGTATGTTCCAAATCATTATTTGTTTCAAGATAAAATTATGGTTTAGAAGATGAAGACGTTTAGAGGCCATGTAACCCAACGCCCAACCTCTGCGTTGTCACTCACAGACTTACTCAGACACTCCCCCTGCAGTGGGCAATTTATTTGCTCAGAACAGAACTTAACTCATTTCAGATAGTCTTTTCAGTAAGATTTTCCTTAGGCTGAGCCAAAACATGCCTCCTATTGGTCTTACTTGTTTTTACCATAGTTAGAGAGGTTAAATCTCATTCTTATTCTATGTAAATAACCTTTCAAATATTTGAAAATGTGCATCTGATTCATGGGAACCCCCTACCTCCTTCCACCTGAATCCACCTGTCCAGGAGGAGACTTTAGATACTCTGACAATTCTTCTTATAACCCTGTTTTCAGGCTCTTGTCATCCAAGGACCCTTCTCTAAAAGGCTGCACTTTATTGAAATTGTTAAAAATAGGATGCTCAGAACTGAAAATGATACAGGCTAGGTTCCCACTATGCAGATAGAGTAAGACTGTTATCCCCCTTGCTCTACGCTAACCAAAGGCTACTTTAATTTTCTAGGTAGACACGTCACACTGCCACTTCACATGGAGTCTATATTAATAAAACCCACCATTTATTTACCAGCCTTTTCAGCTAAAAAGTCAACTTGCCCAATGACAAGATAGACGAGACCTTGGTTACTAGCAGCTTAGTATGTTAACCGTGAAATTTCTTGTGGACCACTTCCGAATGTTGTGATCTTAAAGAATAAAAAGTTACATTCTTTGAGGCAATTTTAAGTATTTACTGATCATCTACTATGTTCCAAAATCTGTGAGGCACTAAGATAATGCAGCAAAAAAATAACAGATAACAAAACTCTTTCCTACTGCACTCTACAGCAGGAGACAGATAATAAAACAGATTAATAAATCATACGGTATAGTAGGTAGTGGTTAAGTATGAAAGAGAAAATACAAATCAAGAAGGGAAGGGAGATGAAAAATTTCAAGGACTTTTAAACAGAAATATTTTGGAAATGGGGGCTATGAAAGGGCTCACTGAGCTGGTGCATGTGAGTAAGAATGAGAAAATGAAGGTGTGAACCAGACAGACATCTGGGGCGAGAGAATTCCATGTAAAGGGAACAGCAGCCACAAGGATGCACAGATGGGAGCAGCCTTGGTGCATTCAAGAGATAGCAGAGGCTGATAAGAGCACACGGGGCCATCTCAGCCACAGTCCATAGACAGTGTTGATGGGCACAGCCCTGTGTGGATGAGATGGAAAGTAATTGAAGACAATCGGGCAAAAGAGTAAAATAACCCCACTTAGGATTTAGTCAGATATTCTGGCAGCTGTATTATGAGTAGACTGCATAGGGATAGGACAGAGGCAGGTGAGAGCTGATGTTCACCAGGGTGAAAGCAGCAGAGAAAGAGAGAAGTGATCCACATCTGGATCTGTGTTGAAGGGCGAGGAGACACGGTCTGATCAAAGAGCAGACGTAGAATATGAAAAAGATAAACAAGATGACTCCAAATCTGTGATCTGGGCAACGGAAAGCATAGAGGTGCCATTTACTGAGACGGGAAGAGTCTGGTAGCCGCAGATCTGGAAGAAACCAGGAGGGATTAATTTTCAGACATCTTGCCTTTGTCAAACTTACTAGACATTCCAAGAGGAGATGTTGAGTCTAGAGGCAGCTGGAATTGAGAGTCTGGAGTTAAGAAGAGACATTTTCAAATTGGAAAGAGTATACAGAGGAAGAGTGCCAGGCAATGGAGACTGGTAAACATCACCTCAGCTTTTCAAAAGGAGAAAGAAAGGGAGAAAATGATAGACAAATAAACCTAAAATATAAAGTTCTGATTGGATTATTGAAGAGGTTGACAGCATTTGGGAGAAAAAAAAAATGTTGATTTGCTGATGTCTTTGATCCCGATGACAGATGAAGCCCCTGTGTTTCAGGAGTGAGTCTTCTATCAGGGGTCTTTGGCATTGACTGGCAGATAAGCCAGTGCACAGGAAATGAAGCCTCTTGTTTTCAGCAAATCACATCCCCCAGTGACTCAGGCTAGCCTAATAAGCCAAAAAACAAACCGAGAGCTGAACACTGCACATCACAGATTGTGGAGGAATGGTTGCATGTCTATCTAGTAATACCCCACGCAGAGTCATGCACTTGGCCTACACATGTACCTACCAACAAAGTTTTTTGAGTGTTTTTTCTTTCTTTCAAATCAGTATCTTGCATGAAGAGACAAGAGCTTTAATATACAACATGAAATATATGCAAGCCTAAAAAAGAAGTTGCTTATTAATACATGAAAATCAAGTTTCCCAAATTGTGAAATAAAATTAGGATTGAAGCTGATTTTTTTTTTCACATTTTCTACCAGGTTAATACGTAAAAAGGCCTATGAAGACTGTTAATGGTTATGGGGTTTCTTTTTTGGAATGATAAACAAAACATTTCTCAAGTTAGATAACAGAATGGCTGCACAACTGTGTGCATATCCTAGAACCGCTGAATCGCAAATTTTATATGAGTAAAGTTCATGGTATACGAATTACATCTCAGTTAAGATGTTTTAAAAATGTCTCTAAGACAGTGATTTTCAATTGGTAGGCCGTGAAAAATTTTAAAATATCATTAATTAAATTATTTTCAAAAGAAGTTCAAAGTACGGTGAATATACATATATATATATATATTTTTTTTTTTTTTTGATCAACGTAGCTTAAGTATGCCACAGAAGTTTAACTATAGGCTCCAGTGTGTCATGAGATCAAAAAAGGTTGAAAAACACTCCTCTAAGAGCTGGAAGAAAACGAACCAACCTTGTGAAGTGAATTACTTCACATCATTCCAACACGTTCTGCCTTTGAAGCATTCTGCCATCTCGGTTTTTTGTTTGCTGTCTTTGCTGGAGATACAGTTTCTACTGAGTATTTCTGAATTATGAGACACAGTTTAAAAAAACAAAAACGAGTGGTAATTAATCCTCAGCCTCAGTGGAGGTGAGAAACCCGAGTTCAAGATGCAGCAGAAGAGAGCCGCCTCCTTCAGATGGTGACCACCGGAAGATGCAGAAGCTGAGGGTCCCTTCCTTTGAATTTTCAGGAAAACCCTGGAAAACCCTGCCCTAAAATTCAAGGAAAAAAGTTTTGTTGGCCCAAGAAGACAAATCTGCAAATCTGGCCTATTCACTGGCATTTGTCACCTAGTCAAAGAAAAAGAAATGAATGTACCTACATTTAAAGCCATTCCTACTCTGATCATACATAATTTAAAATCTCAGTATCAGCACCTAATGCATAGGGCTGCCTCGTTTGAAAACTATTCTGAACACCATGCTCTAAGGCAGCCAGCCTCTTATATTCAGAAGGTAAATAATAGTATCAACATAACTCCTAGCATTTCTATAGCATAAATGAATATATGTACACAAGATTAAACATTTAATTAAAAGTTAAAATTTCATCTGAATTACCATTTTCTAAAATCAGGATGGTGTGCATCACGTATGCAGATTCGCTTCTCCTCACATTTTAAATTTCATGAGGCTGTTTCGTGACAGCCGCTGATTAGCAATATGTTAACCCATGGCAAACATCTATTTTATTAAAAATCTCTGTGCAAAATAACGTTTGGGGAACAGCAATAATGTTGTAATATAAAATTCTGCCTCACGAATTGGACTAAAGAAATTTCAGGTAATCACACTTCAGTTCTTTTTCATTCTTTTTGACATGATTGTACTTGAATTTCTCCGGCAATTGCAGCAAATATATTTTTAACTTTAACAAACAGTAAGCTTTAATGTACTCCTGTTTGACATAATGAAATTGTATGACTCCCACAGCTTTCTGCTTTTGTGATATTATGTAAGAACCCTGTAATTTTGTATGCCAGGGAAGACAGAGCACCTGAGAATAAATGCCTATTCAAACCCGCAGAGCGGCGCCTGGAGATACACAACGTATTTCTAAAGTAACTTGAGGTCAAAATTCACCAGAAAACAAGAGAAGCTCAAATAAACTTTAGTGAAATGTGTTTTTCTGATTACATCTTATATTTCAAATTTTTCTAAAAACTGTTATCAGTAGTCACATGGGATCTCTCAATGCATAGATATTTACAGCACTAACCTGGTGTTTCCCTACTTCAAAGATTTGGGTATTTGAAGTACGTTTTGGTAAAATTGAAAAATGACATTTGAAACATAAATAAATGTTTCCAATTACTATTATCTACATAATTATATATGATATAAAACTTTTTACATTACTAAAATCAAGTAAAGAAGGGATGATTCTCCAGGATGTCATTTTGTAATGAAGAGAGCAAAGTATCAAGTCTTAACAGTATTATTTAAAAGGAACGATTTTTTTTTTTTAGTAGTTTTGAAATTTCATAAAACAAGCTTTAACAAGCTCTGTCAAGCTTGACAGGGTAGAAAGGAGATATTATAAATTACTTATTGGAGAAAAACCTATATGGTAGGCACGGTTTAGCCTACTGAATTAATTTCTGCCTTCCAGATTGTCACTGAAATTTAAATGCTACTTACACAGTGTATCCATGCAACAAAAACATTTGTACCCTCTTAATATTTTGAAATTTAAAAAAGGAATTTAAATGTTGTAGAAAGTTCTAGCTTGTCCAATTCTCTTCTAACCTTTGGAAAGATAATATCAGGTTGTCTAACAAAGATCTTTACCCATTGACTTTCCAATAAACAGCATGTATAGCTGCACATTACCTCATATCCAACCTCATCAATGCTGTACCAGTACCAACCTTTGAATTTCTGACAACCCGCCACGTGAAAACTATAGTAGATTAACTTGCATTTCTCAGATTACAGATGAAGTTGATCAATTTTCCATTTGTCTTTAGATATTTTAAGTTCTCTTGAGCACTGTCCAGATCTTTGTGAATTTTTCTTTTGATTAATTTGACCTGTTCTTATTTCTGTAGATGCTTTCACGTATACTTTAACTCTTAATCTTTTGTCTTTTATGGCAATGTTGTCTCCAATTCTGGTGCTAGTGTTTTATATTTATGGTTTTTTTTTTTATTGTTCAGGAGTTTAAATTTTTTAGTTAGTGTGAATCTGGCAATAATTTCCCTGATGGCTTTAGAGTTTTGAGATTTGTTTTGTAGTTCTTAACTGTTCAGGATTTATTTTCTAGGTGGATTTCCATTTGTTCCAGCGTCATCTATTCTTTTTTTCCTACTGGTTCAAAATGAAACTAAATTTTTACACATACATCTATCTCTTTCTTGAATCTGTTTTTCTCCTTATCGATCTCTAAGGTAAAACCACATCGTTTTCATTATGTAATACACAGTACGTTTTGATATCTGCAAGATAAGAGTTCCTCTATCCTTCTTCTTCTAGAAGGTACTCTTTGTGTTATTTTTATATTACAAATATTTTCAAAGCTAAAGAAAAAATAGCACAGTGAACCCCTACTCTCCCCATAAGATTCAAAAACTCTCAAGACTTTTCATAATTTGTTTCATTTACCCTCTTTAATGTTTTTTCTTTCCTGAAGTATTTTAAAGCAAATTACAGGCATTTTATCACTACACTTCCACATATTTCTTTTTTTTTTTTTTGAGACAGAGCCTCAAGCCATCCCCCTGGGTAGAGTGCCATGGCATCACAGCTCATAGCAACCTCCAACTCCTGGGCTCAAGCGAGTCTCCTGCCTCTGCCTCCCAAGTAGCTGGGACCACAGGCTCCTGCCACAACGCCCAGCCACTTTTTAGGTGCAGCCATCATTGTTGTTTGGCGGG
>CAUYQV010033347.1:0-11960 GCA_963574575.1 Galagoides demidoff | reverse complement strand
CCCCCCCCCCCCCCCCCCCCCCCCCCCCCCCCCCCCCCCCCCCCCCCCCCCCCCCCCCCCCCCCCCCCCCCCCCCCCCCCCCCCCCCCCCCCAACCGCACGTGTGTGGGCAGAGCAAGGAGGGGAGCTTGTTAAGCCACTCAAGGCTCTTCGGCTTCAGATGTCAAGTCAGCATATGAGACGTGTCCTAATTATAGGGCTCTCCAGAACAACAGCACCTCAGAGGTTTTACAAAACGCCTACTACTCAGGCATGGGCTTTTCCCTTACCTTGTCTCAGAACACAGGTGTTTGGAGGAAAAAGAAGCTCCTTAATTAGCCATAATACACAATCACTGATGTTACCATATCTATCCTCTAGAGGCAATGAGGGTGTTCTCTTAGGGATATCTGTGGGGTTGAGATTCTGTTCTACAGGACACATTATGTATTTACTATGGTTTAAATGTCCCTTCCAAAACTCATGTAGAAATTTAATTGTCATTGTTATTGCCAGCATTGTCCTGATTATCTAGAATGCCCCCAAGAGCTAGAATACACAGGTCTGGGAACTCAGGGTTTCAAATAGGATTGACCCTTAGCCTAACTCTGATTTCACAGAATTCAGCAATTCTGTGCAAACTTAGACTCATTTGTATTCACTGCCTTAGAGCCTCCTGGACCCTTTGAAAACCTGCTCAGTCCACAAACACATGTAGCTTGGCTGGGCAGGGTTAACATCCCCAGCTGTGACCATCAATGAGTGGGGAACAGGAGCCATCAATAAGTGCTCCTACCTACCTATTACCCTTCAGGTGGTCAATTCTGGGAGGTATTGTGTATGCTTCTCAGGTGATTCAGGATAAATTGAGATCCCTGCTACAAAACCTGCCTCAATAACATGATCCTAATATCGGCTTATTCTCTCCCCAATCTCTCACTTCTGCTGCGTGGAAAAACCTCTCAAATAAACCATTTGCACAAGTCCTGTCTCAGGCTCTGCTCTTAAGAATATGCCAATTTATACATGGATTAACATATAATATAAAGCCCTCGGCTGGGGAAATAAAAAGAAATATGGAACTCTAAGTATATATTTTTTAACTATTCAAAGGTTAGCAGATCTCCTGTGTCTGCATTCTTTTTTAAAGTGCATCAAATTTTCATCCTTGCCAAGCAAGAATGAACCGATAAACACTTGCCCTGAGGGAGTGCAAATTCAGCTGAAGTGGATATTATATGCAAATATGTACAGTCCTTCACTGTGGACCTTGGCTGTCTGGGAGGACAAGCCTCCCTTCAGAACATACCTGCCACATTTGTAGAACCTGCTGGGTTATAATCTGCAACTCTCAGAGAGGTTGTGTACTTTGAAAGTGCCTTTTTCAGCCCCTCAGACTTCACCTGCTAAGCTAAGTGGTCAGCTGCTAGCTAAGCTTTCAAACCACTACACTAGTCTGCAAGAGTTAATGCACCTCAGAGCACTTCATTTTCTCCTAGGGCATCACGTGCTAGGAAATGGATGACTAAGCAATCATCATCATCCCCAAGGGATGATTCTAGCACAGGGAATCAAACCCGCCAGAGAGGAGCAACATGCACTACCACACCGACTTCTTGCGAAACCAGAGGCAAGCAGCATTTATGGAACACTGAGGATAAATCACAGCACCACTGTTCACTCTGTTATTCCCGTCACAGGTTTCCCCTGAACATGATAGGATTTCTTCTCTGGGTTTCATGATACATATTTCACATTTTAAGTCTTTTTTTTTTTCTGAGACAGAGTCTCAAGCTTTCACCCTAGGTAGAGTGCTGTGGTGTCATAGCTCATAGCAACCTCCAATTTTTGGGCTTAAGCGATTCTCTTGCCTCAGCCTCCCAAGTAGCTGGGACTACTGGCACCTGCCACAGCACCCGGCTATTTTTCGGTTGTAGTTGTCATTGTTGTTTGGTGCGCCCAGGCTGGATTTGAACCCTCCAGCTCTGGTGTTATGTGGTTGGTGCCCTAGCTGCTTGAGCTACAGGTGCTGAGCCACATTTTAAGTCTTAAGAGATTCCGCTGCAGTCATTTGCCCTGGCACATCATGCTATTTGCATTTCTAAGCATTGGCAAATGTGTTATTTCTGCCAAACTATAACTGAAAAACCTTGAATCAAGAGACTGCATTCACCTCAATTACAATACAAATCAACACATCAATGGGCGTGCATCTATTGAACATGCCCCGTGGAGAAGGTGCCACTCTGGGCATAATGGGATGGAGAAATGAGTAGAAGACATGATTTCTCTCCTCACAGATCTTAGAAACTATCATTTTATTCACACTTTCAGCATTTGTATTTTTAACATTAGACCTGTTTAAAATAAAGAATTATGTGAGACCAAGCATTCCAAATGCTAGTTGAGAATCATATAGAAAAAGTCTAAAAATCATTTCATTATTTAATAACTTTTTTTTACAATCTAAGACTGCTAGAATTCAGAATAGCAATTTAAGTATGTTGCCTTCACAGTGAATTTAGTGTACTAAGATTTTCAGACAAATGACATTACTTCTATTTAAAGCTATATTTATGCATGAAACCAAATTTCAATTTCTTCAAAAATACCTTTTTAATCATTTATACATTTTTTTGTAAAGCATATATTCATGCTTCTTTATCATAGAAAGTGATGTTGGATTCTTAGTACACTGCTGACAACACCAAACAGCAGCAGTCAGGCATTTTCTTTTGAGTCCTAAACAAGGTGACATAGCATGCTTTAGCAGAGCTCAGGCCCAGGCATTGCCACCTATGTAGATGGGGTGGCATCACTCCTCCAGAAGGCCCCGGCCGTCTTGAGGCCTAGCAGATGTCATATTCTTTGTCTATATTCAATTCGGCACTGCCCTTCTGGCTGGGGGACACCCACCAAATGGAGAGAACTCTGAAAACAAAAAATGCAGAAGGAATATAGAAATGAACAGACATAAGCCCACAGTTTTATGCTTACAGTTTATTCACTTATAATCTTCTCTAAGAGATGGAGAGTTTAAGTTTTTAAAGTTGAAAATGAATTTCACAATGTCAAACATCAACTTTAGCCTTCGGAGGAAAGTCCCTTAATCTTGGAACCACTTCACATGCCTCAGGGCTATGGGCCTACCACCTGTTCTTCACTTTATTTGGCTAGACAGGACACCACAAACAAGGCCTAAAAGCTGTGACCCTTCATTTGTAATTACTGAGTGAGATCTCTATGCCATATGTCATAGGTGTTTAAAAAACCGTGTGGAGTCAGTGATATGAATCACTATTACAGTGCACTTATGACCTTAACTTTCCAAAAGGATATTTTGTGCATTCCAAATGTTCTGATTTTTTTCCTCCCTAGTTAGGAATGAAGTATAAATCTGGGTGGGAATGAGGGGAGGCCAGAGTATTGTAAATAATACAAAGAGGTTTTTGAGGCTTGGGGGCTTAAAAAAGAAAAGTAACCTGTTCTGTCAATCTTGAAGGTTGGAGGGAGAGGAGGAATGAGGAAGAAGGAGCTCGTGCCAATTTAGACAGTCCATTTTCAAGTTTGAATGGAACGGGGCACAGGATGGGCTCCCTAGCAAGGAATTTGCTAGGGCAGTTGCAGGGTTCTACAGGGCTCCTATGTGCTCACTGAAATTGCTGGAGGCTCCCTGGAGGCTGAGGCAGAAAAATTACCTGCGCTCAGGAGTTTCAAGTGAGAAAAAAGAGACCCCCATCCCCACTCAAAATAGAAAAATTAGGTGGGTGTGGTGGCAGGCACCTATAGGCCCAGCTACTTGGGAGGCTAAGGCAGGAGGATTGCTTGAGCCCAGGAGTTGAGTTTACTCTAAGCCAGGCTGACACCATGGTACTCTAGCCTGGGCAACAGAGTAAGACTCAGTCTCAAATAAAAACAAACAAACAAACGAACAAACACAAAAACAAAAACAAAAGCAAACAACCCCAAAAACTTTTCTAGAGAAAGAATTCATAAGTTTTGTGAGATTTTCTAAAAATCCATGACTTCTCAAAAGGTAAAATGAAACAAAACTTATCAAATGAACAAATAAAATCCCACTACTTTAAGAAAAATGTTCTAGCTTTTGCAAGAAAATTGAAGCTGTTTTTCATGAATGCTCAAAATGGAATAGTCTCTACTGCCAGCATCAGGACTCTCCTGCCCAATCACCAGCCCTTAAAAGGTTTGTATTATTTCTGCATTGTTCGGTGGAGAGAACTGACACCAAATTAAATTTGTAAGATCCCTGAGGTTACAATAAAACACTGGCCTGTTGCAAACAGAAATCGAGGATTACAGCATTTAACTTTTTCTACTATGGAGAGTCAATTCCTTCGGGAGGGTTGGTTTCCAAGTCCACTGATTTCTCAGAACACGCTTTGACAACCCATCCCTTCCATTTCCCTGAAGAGTATGTTTATTTGAAGGTTATTTCCTGTAATTTTTGATCACTTCATTTCATAATTTATTAAAACAAGTCCAATAATTAAATAATTTCAATTGATCTTTCTCTTCCTAGTACGAGAACTGTGAAAGAAAATGCTCTCTGAAATAATGGGAATTCACTTCGACTTGTATTTTTTACAAACTGAGGTAACATTTCTTTAAATGAATGTTCTTAGCAGTGTCAAAACATATACGTGTACGAAATGGTATTAGAAATTAAATAGGGTTAATAGAATTCTTAGGAAGAAAGTGCTTGCAAAACCCTGCCTAAGGAGTAGGTCAAAATTACTGATCTCCATGGTTTTGACAAATGTCATCGCTCTAATCTGAAAAGGCATTTCCATGTCCTCTTTGTGGTGGGAAAATAGTAGGATGTTAAGTCAGTCCTGGGCAAAATGACATCTAACGTGGTGGACCAGGAATTAGTATTTGGTGTCTGTAAAGTCTGGCCTTAGTGTTCACTGTGCAAACAAGAAACCGACAATGTACATGAAGGGAGTTTTGAGTTCCTTTTCATTTTTAAGATTTTGAGAGCTCTTCATCATTGAGAGTTCCTTGTACTCAAAACACAAGTGCAAAACAAATCAAGGGAAAGCACTGAAATTTGCATATTTGTTGAGTAACACAGTATTTTCTGCCTATAACACACCTCCATAATTTCTATTAAAATGTAACCCAAGGGTTTTCTTTATCCCTCTATACATATGCAGTAATACATCAAGAGTAAATCAAAGCACAAAATGCTGTATGAATAGCCCTGAGATCGCACTGCCTAATTTCTGAGCTCTGGCCTCAGTTTAAATAACATTTTTTATCTAGTTTTCAAAATGACTTCCAAACGTTTGGAATTAAATTGACCTTCCCCTTATTTCTCACAGTAGTGGACCTCACAGTGTGACACCCAGACATCACCTGGAACTTGTTAGAAATGTAAATTCCAAAGCCCCTGTCCAGTTCCTACTGGGTCAGGGACTCTAGGGATGGGCCCAGCCGTCTGTGTTCTGACAAGAGCCCTGGCTGACTCTCATGCTCATGTCAGCTTGAGAGACACTGGTCTAGTGGAAGAGTCCTACAGGGGAGTTAAATGGCTGGCATCTTCAATGGTCAGAGGTAGGAATAAAGCCCCTTCATTTCTATTTGCTGTTTTTATTGTTGGGTCAGTTTTCCACACCATTGCCTGCTTTCCAAATGGACTAAGGGCTATGACTTGCCTCCAAAACCAATGGTTCATTTTGGACCTACAAACCTTCCTTTCTACGAAACAAAGCCAAAGTAGAGGCCATGCTTATTTAAAACAGGGGAAAATGCCCAATCTAATAAATTCCTTGAGGTGCTCCTAACACTGGGAGTGGTGGAGACACTGCTATTAGGTCCTGGCCATGCAGCAACGGGGCATGTGAAGCAGACCTTGAATTAAGGGGATTAAGTATGTCTCAATCTTGTTCTATCCAAGGCACCTGTTAAGAGCAGGCATAAGTGAGGAGATCAGTGAGCTCATCTCTGGTAACTAAAACCAAGGGGTCAGAGTTTGCATCAAATCCGAAAGTTACCATGAAATTTAAAATTCTGAATGTACTTGCCTGTTTTGGTAATGGGTCCAGAAGACTACAGTCATATTTATAAAGCAGTAAGATAATACATATTTGAATCTCTAACAGAGCAAACCACCTGAAAGAAAAACATAGAATTGTTACTTGATGGCGAAAGAGGCGTGAATATCTGCCAGCAGAGAATATCCAGAAAGTGTACATATTTCGAAGCAAATACACTGCCAACTGAATAAAAAAAGAATTCAAGCTTTCCAGAATTCAAATTAGTTTTAATTCAGAAGTGTTACTGAGGACCACAGACCCAGGCCTGCGCCGCCCCGCGGGACTCTCTCAGAGTAGTTCTGTCAGCCTCTTATGAAACAGTGGTTCAGCTCACCTTTTATGCTGGTGCAGGAGGTTCAGTTGGTGCAAAGCTGTATCAAACTTGCTCAGAAGATCCATTAAAGCAGAATCACATCAAGGCTTACCATACATGGTTATAGCTTGCAAGGGCATACCGGCTATCCTTGGCAGACATTATCATGTGTGTAAGAAAAGGCTAGGACCAGGTCATTTATCTGTTAATATTCTTTTAAGAATATAGTTACTCAGGCAAAGAGATGTGGGGGCTGTGGTCCCTATCCTTTTTTGTCTTCAAACTACCCTCTGGAAACAGGCACGGCATCACTGAGTCAAGGACTTTGTGAAATTAGGGGGGCAAGTGATGCTGGTGAGGACGTGAAGAGAAGGGAACACTTTTGCATTGCTGGTGGACTTGCAAACTAATACATCCTCTATGGAAAGAAGTATGGAGAATCCTCAAAGAACTAAAAGTGGGCCTTCCATTTGATCCCACAATCCCATTACCCAGAAGAACAAAAATCATTTTACCACAAGGATATTTGCACTAGAATGTTTATTGCGGCCCAATTCACGATTGCCAAGTTGTGGGTCAACCCAGGTACCCCTTAACTCATGAATGGATTAATAAGCTTTGGTACATGTATATCATAGGATTCTATTCAGCCATAAGAAAAGATGGAGATTTTACATCTTCTGTGTTTACCCAGGTGGGGTTGAAACACAGTCTTCTTAGTAAAGTATCACAAGAATGGGAAAAAAAGTGCCTGATGTACTCAATACTAATAGAAACCAAGATATAAACAACTACATGACCATATTCAAGAAAAACACAAGAATGGTCTGGTGAGGGGAAGGGGGAGAGGGGAGAGAGAGTGCAGGGGGGAGGTCAATTGGCAGGATCTCATCTGATGTGCACCATGTGAGGGTGTTCAGCATGCCCCCTGGGTGAAGGCTCAACTACAACTTGAACTTTACCTTAGAAATGAAAACAAGGTGACCCAAACATTTGTACCCTTGTATTAATCTGAAATTTAAAAATATTAAAAAAATTAAAAATTAAGAAAATATTAGGCTGGCAAGCAAAATGAGCAAACATGGCTCCTCCTATTTGTTACTTGGTCTCACAATACTCTTCTTTTCTTTTTTTTTTTTTTGCAATTTTTGGCTGGGGTCAGGTTTGAACTCATCACCTCTGGTATATGGGGCCGGTGCCCTACTCCTTTAAGCCACAGGTGCCGCCCAATACTCTTCTTTTCAATATAATCCTTTGCTGTTAAAGGAACAGAGCAAGAACATACTTTTTTCTTTATTAATAATAGGTTTTCCATGGAATAGTAATGGTGATTAAATTACCTTTTTCTTTCTTTCATTCTTTTGAGACAAAGTTGTGCTTTGTTGCCCTTACTCTACTGTGGTAGAGTGCTGTGGTGTCAGACCTCACAGCAACTTTAAACTCTTGGGCCCAAGCAATTCTCTTGCCTCAGGCTCTCCAATAGCTGGGACTACAGGTGCCAGCCACAATGCCTGGCTTGTTTTTTAGACATGGGGGTCTCATTCTAGCTTAGGCTGGTCTCCAACTCCTGAGCTCAGGCAATCCAGCTGCCTCAGCCTCCCAGAGTGCTAGGGTTACAGGTGTGAGCCACTGCGCCTGGCTTGATTAAATTGCTTTAAGATGTATGTAAAATGCTTAGCCTGTGAAAACACTCAATAAACGGAAGCCCCAGTCTCCCTCTTAAATTTTAGAACTTATGTTCTCCAATGCCGTAGCCATCAGCTACATGTGGTAATTTAAGTAAACAAATTAAAATTGTACAAAACAAAAAAGTTGCACTGGCTGTATTCATGTGCTTAATAGCCATATGTGACTCCTGGCTACCATATTGGTTACTACATATTTAGAACATTTCCATGATTACAGAAAAGCTCTATTGGATAGTCCTGTCTGGGTCTAGGTTCCAGGGGCCACTGAATGTTCTGTAGGCACCTTAAGTTTCCCCAAACTTCCAAATTTGTTCTTCCTTTTGTAATCTTTGTCTCCAGAGTGCTCAAGCTTTTTGATCACACAACCTGGCAATAAAATATTTGATATTAAATAAAAATAACATATTTTATAATAAAACATGTACCCTACTATATATCTATATTTATTTATTTTAAATTATGTATTTATACCACTGATCCATTTATTGCCTACTTTCTAAGACACATGCAAATAGAAAGTAAAAATCTGAGAAAAGCATAAATGCGATTCTGCTCTTTTTCCTTGCATCCCATTGGATTGTTCTGAGCTCTCTGCACTGTAGGCAGACCCTTTTAGGATCCATCACCCTTAATGAACACGATTAATCCAATGGACCAGAAAACTGGAAGTCATCAATCCTTAATCCTATTACCCTTCACATTCAGTTAGGCACCAGGGCCTTTGTTCATCTCCTAAATAATTAATAATTTCCCAGTCCCTCTATCATCCAGTCCCTGAACTACTCCCTCAGTGCAGTCCTTAATTTATTGCCTGGATTACGGAATCATTTTAGCTTCCATAGTGGTCTCTTTGCTTCCAGTTCCACTTCCTTCTACTCTATTTCTATGACATATATCATCACTGTCTCCTCACTGCATACACACACACACACACACACACACACACACACACACATAGTGCTTCCCATTTCTTTCTAAATACATTGGAAGGCAGCCAGCAGAGCCATCTCCTATATATTTCTGTAGCCTCCTCTCTCCCAGTGCTCCCATTTGACACCCTTGTTCTTGCCACACTTTATCACTTGACATTTCCTGAATGACAGTGTTCTGCCAGCCCCTGCCTGTCTGAGGCTCATGCTCCCGGAAGCACCACTCCATCACTTGCCTCTGGAACAAGGTGCCCCTCCTCTCCATCTCTCTGGTTTCCTGTTGGCATCTCAGTTGTAGCTTCTACTGCACTGAATTGTGATTGCTTATTACCCATCTCTCTCCTAAAGGTGAAACTGCATTTTCTGGCTTAACACAGTGAACAATGATGGCGCCTAATAATGTTAACTGAAAAATGAATAGACAATGGGCGCTGATGTCTTCCATAAAGCAGATTCAATTTCCTGCCCTTCCTACCATTCTGTGTTTCTGTGACACTTTGCATATCCCTCGAGTCATGTCCTTAGCCTGTAATCCTACTATGTCTTACTATATTACAATTAGTCATTTACATGTTTGTTTCTCTGTATAGACTGCAGACTTTGCAAAAAGCAGGAGCCCTGTCTTATTCACGGTTGAATCCTCAGTGTTTGTTGCTTGCGTGAGTGAATGACTGACTATGATGATCTGATGTTTCTATCAAATAGATTCCCCCCTCCCCCACAGGTGATTTTGAAACATCTTAACTATGTTTCATTTGAAATGAAATCTGGAGCACTCCAGGTGTTGTTATAATACACTTGAATACCACATTAATTCTTTTATGATATTTATGTTGCAAATTTAATTCTATTTACCGGTAAATGCTAAAAACAATTTGTTCCAAGAAAGTATCAATGCCTATGAAATAGGACACACCCAGTGTTTACTGATTCAAATCAAATTAAGTAGTGATTCTAAAAAAACGCAATTTGGGGAATTTGCATGCAGGTTCAGAATTTCTCATGATTAAGATCTTGTCAAAGTTTAAACAAACTAGAACCTTCACTCCAGGTCATGATAAAGTAACAAAAATCATTGTTATGTTCCTGCCTTAACTCAAAAAAAAAAAAAAAAAAGGGCAAAATCCACAGTGTAGGAAGATCTCCCAGAAATGAAAGAAAATGAGGTGAGCCCTGGGATTGCTTTAGTTTACTGCCCACGGCAGTTTCTATACCACAGTGCAAAGCAGGGAAAGCCATAAAGACCGGACAGTATTACGTACTTGAGGAGACAGAGATCAAGTTCAGGCAAGCTAAAAAGACTAGAATCAGAGAGGAGGGATTTTCACACGAGAGAGACCACCAGGACTCCAGAGCTCTAAATAGGGGTCTTTTCTGAATATTTGGCAGAGTACAGATCTCTGCATGTGTGAGAAGAAACTGCTGAGGTCGGAAAGGATGATGAAAAGACAGTCAAAGAGCAATAAGCAGAACAGGGCCTAGAGCCCAAATAAGACACGGACATCTGCCTTCCCACAGAAAGGGTGTGAAGACCGTTTAGCACACAGACCACTGCTAGAGTCCTTAAAAGGGTTTTGCCTGGGTAGTGGTATTACAGTATCTTATGTTAAACGGCATTCTGGAATTTCCTTAACGAAACTTCTCAGTGACTAACCACGTGTCATAATAAACTAAAACTAGAAGAATACAATAAAATCCAGCATCCCTGACACTTACATCTTGCATTTAACTCAAAAATTGCCAGGTCTAGAAGAAACAAGAAAATATGATGCAAAAGCAAGAAAAATCTGTTCAAAGGAAACAGGCTTAGAAAGCACAGATATTAGACGCAGTTAATTAACTATCCTCTGTATGTTCAAACAGGTACACAATAACAGCATGATCAAGAAAAGACACCCACATTTAACTTCTAGTAACAACAACGACAAAATACACCTTAAATGAAAAATATACTGGATGGGATTGATGGATGATAAGATACTGCAACAGAAAAGATCAGGGAACTTAATTAACACAATAATAGTAAGTATCTAAAATGAAGTACCTAGAATAATAAGGCTATAAAGCGAAATGAACAGAGTCATTGACCTGTCAACAGCCTAACAGGTGTGTAATTACAGATATGGATGGACAAGCAGGAAATGGATTTTAAGAAATACTAGCTGAAACATTTTCAAGTTTTTGAAAACTATAATTTACAAATCCAAGAAGCTCAATGAACCCCAAGCAGAAGAAACATAAAGAAAACCAGGCCAAGCAAATCATGATCAATGCTAAATACCAGTTACAAAGAAAACAATTTTAGGGTAGCACCTGTGGCTCAAGGAGTAGGGTGCCGGCCCCATATACTGGAGGTGGTGGGTTCAAACCCCACCCTGGCCAAAAATTGCAAAAAAAAAAAAAAAAAGAAAACAATTTTAAGTAGCCAGATAAAAAAAGATGCAATAAATGAAGAACAACACAATTAAAAGCTAACACAGATTTTTCATCACAAACTATGTAACCCAGAAGACAATGAGCAATATGTTTAAAGTGTGGAAAGAAAAAAAAAACCTAAACATCAAGGTAGGAAGTTAGTCCTCCACTATGAAAGAGGGTAGCTTTGAAATCTAGGGGCAAATATTTAATTTCTTCCTTAAGAATTTAGATTACACTATGTATTATACAATACAATGATGATCATTGGGAGATATGTGAAAGAAAGAGATGTTGAAATGACAGTCAACTATTCAATAGAGAATTTGTTTCCCCCCACCAGGTACACTGCATGAGTATATTACACACTTTCTGGGTGAAGGACACACCTATAACTCTGACTTTAACCATACAAAAGCAAACTACGTAACCAGAATGCACGTATTCCCATAATAATCTGAAATTTAAAATGTGAACAACTAACATTTGGACAGATTAAGGCCCTGTGCCTATGTCCACCAGGGACTGTTAGGAGGAACTTAAGACCCAAGGATGACCATGGACAGTCCTGCTAAAAG